>JASDQU010228583.1:0-17179 GCA_032191745.1 Picea mariana | reverse complement strand
ATGAAACTTTGTGTCATTCTAACCATGTTGAGGAATTGGATTACCATGTGCATGATAATCTTTTGTATCATCTTGGCAAGCTATGTATTCCACAGGGGGAAATAATCAACATTATAAGAGAAGCCCATTATTCTCGTATTGCTGGTCATTTTGGTGTAGGCAAGACAGTGGCTAATTTGCAAAGATACTACTACTGGCCTAAAATGAATGAAAGTGTTTCAAGATATGTTCGAGGATGTTTGTTATGTGTCACAAGTAAACCTAGCAATCAAAAGTTGGGTTTGTATACTCCACTTCTGGTTCCTTCTCATCCTTGGGAAAGTATTTCCATGGATTTTGTAGGAGGTCTACCTATGTCTAGACGAAATCATGATTATCTTTATGTTGTGGTTGATCGATTTAGCAAAATGTGTATTTTGATGCCTTGTATGAAGCAGGTTACAGCTGAACAGATGGCACAAATGTTTTTTCAAAATGTTTGGGTGCATTTTGGATTGCCTAAATCCATTATTTCTGATCGGGATTCTCGATTTGTTGGAAGTTTTTGGTCGAGTTTATGGGCACTCATGGACACCAAACTGAAAAAGAGCACATATTTTCATCCACAAACAGATGGTCAGACAGAAGTGGTAAATCGAATAGTGGTGCATCTTCTTCGTGCTTATTGCATCAAGCATCCTAAACTTTGGGATGAGCATTTACACTACATTTAGCATGCTTACAATCGATCTAAGCACTCTTCAACTCAAATCTCCATTTGAAGCATGTTTTGTCTATTTGCCAAATCTCCTTTAGATTTTATCTTTGGGAAGGATATTGCTATTGATGGTCAATATGACATTGATAGGGCAGAAAAGTTCATTGAAAAAATTCAGTTGATACATCAAATGGTGCAAGAGCAGTTGGGAAAGAGTCAAGCCAAGTACAAAACAAGACATGACAAGCATCGTGTTGATCACAGTTTCCAAGTTGGAGATGAATTTTGGCTTTACATCAGTAAGGAGAGGCTTAAAGAAGAAGGTAAAAAATTGAAACCGATTCGATATGGTCCTTTCAAGATTATCGACAAGATTGGTAACAATGTCTTTCGTTTAGATTTACCTCCTTATATGCAAATGTATGCAGTTGTTAATGTTGAGAATTTGAAATTGTATGAGCCTCCTTTGATTGATGATCAAGGAGAGCATGTTCAGATTCCTTCTATAGATGATTTTTCCCCAGAATATCTTACAGAACTGCATGAAGACACCATCCTTGACAGGAGAATGCAAACTTCAAAATGAGGAAATGCAGAGTATCTTCGAGTTGGTCTTAAAGGTAGAAATCCAAGCAAAGCCAAGTGTATTGAGGTTGGAAGAGTGAGGGAACTATACCCTCATCTTCAAATAGACTGAAAATAGTCTTTTGGAGGTCCAAAATCTTTTCAATGGGGAGGTGTGATCAGGGGATCAAATTTTGCTCAAAAATTCAAAGTGCTCGGAATTGCTTCAAATCGAATGAGAGCGTAGGCCTCATTGTTACAAACCCAATGCAACTCATTTGGGTTCAAACGGACATTGGGAGCGAGATATGTCACGTTCTGTTCAAAATGGAAAACAGGCAAAAAAAGGGATGCTGACTGTACAATCCATACAATCCGTATGGACGATGATGTGGCGGGCCGTATGACACGTGGTAGGCAGTTATTGGGACAGTTGGCATGTGACATGGTTTGCTGGCAGTGAATGGGATGGTGACATGTGGCCCAATCAATGGCCACCACGTGTCACCTATTTATTGGTTAAAATCTTTGCACTTGGCAGGAGTCGACCCCGTGACCTACGGGCAGGGTAAAGCTTTGGGAAAGGCTGCCCAAACTATGCACCCACATATGTTACTTAATATATAAATGCATTGTAATATATTTAACATTGTAAAAATGTGTGTTGGGGTGTGAACCGGGCCGAGGCTAAGCCCCGGCCCATGGTTATATTGTATTGCATACGACCGGTGCTACGGCGGTTAGACCCACCATAATATATGTTGTAATCGTTTGAATGTGTGCAGTTTGGTTAACATGTGACCAACGTGTATGCACGCAGGTTTAAACCTTACGGTTATGTCAACGGTTTGGAACTTAGCCCTGTTGTGTAATAGCGCGTGATCATGTGGTGACCATGTGCCCATGGGCCTTGGTAGTTAAGGTCGGCGCGTAACCATTCGACAGTTTGGACCGGTTGTACGGTTGCGCTCGGTGCCAAGTTTTTACGCTTTAAAATGTGTGTGGGCTAGGATGAGTCAAGAGAGGTGCATTTTGTGGATGCAGAGACAACAAGCTTGAAGGGGGGACTTCCAGGAAGCCTATCATCTTCATTTTTTGGCCAAACGAGGTGTCGAAAAAACCTAGATAGGGGTTTTTGGACGTTCTGAAGCCATTGGAGGAGTCTATTTGGCATTTTGAGCATTGCAAAGCACATTTTTGAGAACTTTGAGCAAATAATACAAATGATCCATTGGAAGCTGGACCAGGAGATGTAGCCCAAGAGAGGGGTGAACTCCTTTATCATTTGCTGTGTTATGTGTTTTCTGTTCATTGATTATGTTGTTGTTTATATGCATCTTGAATGATTAAAACCTATTAAATGTGTTTCAAAGTTGATCCATTTGCATTTTAACACATAAATTTTACTTGCAAATATTTTCAAGAATACAAGTCTTCTTCATTTTTAGATCAATGGGAGGCTTTATCATGCCTCCACAATTTCAAGCTATGTGTCCATCATTGTGGAATTTGTAGAACTCAATATTTTAAGGGGCCACATAAGTATTTCTTGCCTGATGATTTATTTCATAAACCCTACAATCTGCAAACTTATGTCCAAAGTTAGTACAATAAAAACAATGACCATAAAATAAATTTACATACTTGGGAGTGAATGATCTTCCTTGTGGTGCATTCCTTGTGTAATTCTTCCTTGATTGATTAAGATCTTTTCTTTGGTTGTTTCTTTCACAATGATTGAATCTTCTTTGCTTCTTGAATGTAGAAGGTCTTCTATATTCATTCCTTTCTGATTATTTCTTACCACGATTCCTTCCTTTGAGAACTTCTGCATAACTCTTTTGTTATGTTGCTTTCTTCATGGAGCTTGAACCTTTCTCAGTCTACATTTGGTTGTATCTTAGTCCATACCTATCATAGTATGGAATTTGATTGTTGATGATCTTATCCAATGTCTTGGTGCTATCTTACTGCATGTCCTTCTTCTGAAGATATTTTCTCATAGTGACTGCTTCTGCTTCCAAACTTTCAATCATCTTCTCCTTCTCTGCTAGCTAACTTCTTACCATTTCTTCAATCCTTCTATCCTCTTCTACCTGGACATTCAATTTTACAATTATCTGCTTGACTTCTTCTGATTTGAGATTTTGGGTTCCTTTTCTTTTAGTTCCTCCTTGAGTGACTTTTTTTTCTTTCTTTCTTTCCTTATTTCTTCTAAGGCACTAATCAATTCTTCTCTGAGATCAACTTCGCTTTATTCTTTGGAACTATCAGAGTTTCTTGTTTGATTTTCCCTAGCCATAAATAATACCTTTTTTTGAATCACTGTCGATTTCATCATCTTCCCCAGATGAGGAATTTTCTTCTCTTGAGTATAGATTTTTATTGAAGACTTTCCTTTTTTCTTTCATGTTTCCCTTTTGATATTTCCTTTCTTTCTTGGGATCTTTCTCTTCATCACTATCTGACTTCCTGGAATAAGGACACTTGTTTGCAAAATGACCAATTTTACCACAATTAAAACATTTCAACGAAATCTTACCTTTGTATTTACCTGTTCCTTTTTGCAAATTTCTTATGAAGTTTTCCATTTCTTCATCTTCCTTTGAATCATCGTTTCAACTACAATTTGACTTTGTCTTTTGATTTCTCTTTTTCTTTTTCTTCTTGGTTTCTTTGAATGTTGCTTCTTTTGTAAATGGGTTCTCCTATTTTGTTCTCATTTCATAAGCGATGAATATTCCATGTAGCTCATCCACGCTTATTGTACTCATATCTATTCTTTCTTCTAGTGTTGAAATATGAGGATCAAATCTCATTGGAAGAGATCTCAGTGATTTTTGAACAATTCTAGATTCGACAACTTCTTCTCCCAATCATTTAATTATGCTCGTTGTTTCATCAAATCATAAAAAGTAAGATGCAATATTTTCATCTTCCTTCATCTTCAGTTGTTCAAATTGACCTCTATAAGTTTGAAACTTTGTTTCCTTGACTTTGGAATCTCCTTCATAAACATTATGAATTTTGTACCAAATTTCTTTTTCAGAATTGCAATGCATGACTTTGACATATACTAAATCAACCAAACCATTCAAAATATCATTTTTGGCTCTCTAATTGTTTTGATTGAGTTTATTTCCATTGCTATATGTTTGAGGAGTGGAAGGCTCTTTATATTCGTCTACTACTAATTGCCAAACATCAAATCCCTAATCTTGTACATATGTTTTCATCCTTCTGCTCTTGAATGCATAGTTCTTTCCATCAAACTGTGGTATTCCATTTTTATACATATTGTTTCTCTCCATGATCTACCTTCCAGTGGTTAAACTATTTTCTGAAGGAATCTTCTTTGATACCAATTGTTGAATTACTGAGAGGAGGCAGGGTGAATCAATAATGAGAAATTATACCACTTATTAATCCTTTTAACCACAATGCATATTCTTTCAATATTGTTGATCAGTTCATCGTCAATATATTATTGCATCATAAACATTAACATCCATCGGTGCATAATAAACAATAATAGACACATCCACACAATACAAAATACACTAGTATTTTACATGGAAACCCAATGTGGGAGAAAACCACATAATTCTCTTCTTATATGTCAAGAATTACATTCAAGGAAGCACCCACTTCTAATTCTCTGGCCCCAACCAGAAGGAGGCTCCAACCCCCTAGTTTCTTAGGCTCCAACCTAAAAGAAGCTCCAACTCCCTAATTCTCTGGCTTCAACCAGAAGGAGGCTCCAACCCCCTGAGTTCTCTGGATACAACTGAAAGGTGACTACAACCACCTAGTTCTCAGGCTCCAACTTGAAGGAAGTTCCAACTCCCTAATTCTTCGACACCAACTAGAAAGAGGCTACAAACCCCTTTCCTTTCCCCATCCAACTGCCTAGAAATATAAATGCCAAATGCATACAACCTATCATTGTCACTAAAGAAATCACTGCCACTATCACTCTGTCATCGTCAACCTATACCAACACTCTATCACAACCTGTACCATCCTTCTTCAATTCTTTCCTTCATATCCACGACCTATCTATACTACAACTCATGGATGTCAGTGTCTATCCTCACTGCAACTCATGGATTACTACAAACTCACCCACTCTCACTGTCACTATCTCTTTTTCTGTCAAACTGTAACTGTGAAACCTATCAAGTCAACATGTACTAGAAACATGTAATAAACTGTACCAAACAACCTATACCAAACAATCTATAACAATAATCTTATCAACCAAACTAATCTAATCACCAAGACCAATCACTAAAACAACTCTCAACCATATTCACAATATCACTAGGATGTGCATCAAACAAAACTAGTAAAAAATCACAATCATCACACACACATGCCTCTACAAAGTATGTACCGATCATAACCAAGTAAAAACCTATGCCACAACAAGTGCATCAACCATGCACAAGAACATACCATAAACCATTAAATCAAATCTTGTGTCAAAACTTAACTTTTACATAGCCTCAACCATGTACCTCTTATAAGCCAAACATATACCAAGAATGTCAACAAATTCCTCTCACAATGCACCACAAGATATGCCAATAAGACCAAGCTAAATGCACCAGTAATGTGCCTCAACAAATTTTCCTCAAATCATACTTCTACAACAGATACCATACATCCAAGAGGGAATAAACCAAGCCTCATAAATTCATGCCTCAAGCATGTCCAACAACATCACTAATATATATCCTTATAAACATATAGCCTTACCTTTACACTTTTTAATTGACTTGGTGCTTAAGATCTTAGACCAACAAACCTCCAATATCTCCTCAGATCCTGCAACCTAGAACAATATCTTCCTCCTTTCCCTTTCTACAGATCTGTGCTTTCCCTTTATTCAGTCCGCAGGTATCCACACTTTCCTCTACTATGGCCTGTGGATGTTCACACTTCATTGTGCATGCGACTCATGGATAAACTCTAAAATCTTGGTTCGATCACTTTCCATGTAGCTAAGAAACTTTCATTCCTTCAGAATTTTGTTGCCTTAGACCTACACTTTCTCAGATCTGTCAATGTATACCTGCAAATAACCTTTCACAAAATAGATATTCAATAATGTTCAATAGGTAGGTAGGCACAAATAGGATTCCCTTTCTCTCTTATTTATACTTTTCCAAGTGTCTTTCTCTAGAAGTTTCCTTGTAATTGTTTTACCCCTTTCTCCATCTTATAGGGCTAACCCACTTTCTTGTTGCAACTAACTTTCCTTAATTATTCAACACATAACTCCTTTACCCTGCTTGTTGTAATCACTTCATTATTTAATTCATTTCTTTTACAACCACTTTGACTAAATAATCTTATTTATGACTTTATAAAAGCTTTGACTTCTTGTTGACCTTCTAGGGGCTTCTAGATTACTCTAAGGGGTTCTCCAACTTCTCAAGGCCATATCTCCCTAACCATCAGAAACTATGTGACGTATCACATATCACCAGAAATGAAATGATGTGTATTATGCATCCATGATAGTCTTACCTCCATATTTATTGATATTCACGCCTTTATACCTCAACCAGATGTTGGTCCCTTACCCATACCTTTGTGCTACTAGACTTCGTTGTCTAACTTCTCCAAGGGTTGAAATAAATATCTAAGGGTTGACATCAATGACAACCAACTGCCCAACAAACACCATCTAAGTGGGACAATTTTTTTGAGGAGGAAGGGCCCTGGGGGTGATTCAACAATCGGTTGATAGTAGACTGGAGGGTGGAAAATTCACCTATGAATTTGGCATTCATGGTGTCAAATTGTTGTTGGAATTGGTCCTGAAATTTTTTAAGAAGGGAATTTGTGGAAGCACGATCAGAAATCACTTGTTGGAGGGAGTCCTTGTTCTGAGTGATGGAATTTTGAAGGTATTGGTTGCGAGTGTTGTTCATTTAAATATGAGGAGTGACTGTAAGGGGAAATGGGTGGGTGGGACCACATAAATAAAGGAATTATAATTGATAGGTACCACAATGATCAGGGAGAAAAGGAGAATACAATGGGATAGGTTGCAAATAAAGGTGTCAGAAAGAGAGTCGGGTCCACTGGAAAAACAAAATCTTAAAAATGAAAGTTACCACTGCGATCAAGGTGAGGAGAGGAATACAATGGGATAGTTCTTGAATAACTATGCTAACGAGACCACTAATTTTTTGTAAATCCTGCAGAGTTATACTCTGATCTGAATAATACTTCAGTGGCGAAATGTCAAAATTCTTAACAGGAAGAAATGTGTAGGAATTTTGCAACCCGAATGTAGGAGGCAAGGTTGCACGGCAATAGATCTTGTTTGTTCCTTTTTTTCTCTGTTTTTGTCCCAAGGCTCAGGGCATTTAGGGTTTCTACAGACAAGGGTTTTCCCTATGCTATATATCTCTAATATACATATGGGGTCAAATAATAGTACTCAACCCAATATCTCAGGGCACCAACAAAGGAATCTAGACCGTACCCTTATCCGTACTACCCGATTACCCAGGTACTAGAGAGCATCTTCCCGAGTGTTTTTCTCGGTGGCACTATAATAGTCAAGCGACTGATTAGTTGATCTATGGAGGGTTCATGATACCTAGTCCAGTCCATATACATGTGTTGTCTGATGCGCTACCACTCGAAGGGGTACCAATAGGGGTTACAAGGGTGTCCAACAATGTGAGCTTAAGTACCTCTTGCATTTCCTACGTACATGCTTCCTTGATCGCAGATTTATGTGTTGAACAATAAATCTTTGTAGTTTTAAGACGTCAGAATACGTCTCTACCCTGAAAACATTTAACCCACAATTCCTACCAAGGAAAGTGCTCTAATACCACTTGTAAGGTACCGGATCTATTATAATAGCAGAAAAAATGAATACTATAGAGAATAACAATGGAACAACATAAGATATGAAACCACAACACCAAAATAACACCTTTATTCATAGGAAATAATGTTCACTTTCCTTTTTGAGGGGGCAACCTCCAGCAGAGCAATGCTCTATTACAATAATTCTCAAGACAAATACTTCTCATGCCTCCTACTCTTATTTATACTAATTCTATCTTCTAAAGAACCTTCTAGTGGAAGATCTTTCTAGAAGCGAAAGATTATATTAGGTCTTCTTACATTGACTTGTTCTCATTTATTAAATAGGCCGTATAAACTAATGTCGGCCTTTATTACATGGACAATACATTATTCTACCTAGGTGAGGGATTAGGGAGGTTATGTCCCTAACATAAGAAATTCCATATGCTAACAAGATTAGAACAATTTCCAAGTTCCAAAAAACTATTGTCCAAATAGTCCTAGTTGATTAGTCGACTAGACAACAAAACAATAATACATGATAAGAAACCAATATATGTCCATCACATAAACAACCTTTTTCAAAGAAGTATCTCATGAGATCTAGTAATCATCTGTCAGTATCCTCTGTAATTAACAATCAACACTTCTATTTAACTACACTCTAGTCTATAACAATAGGTCAACTATTCTCTACATACCCCAACACTTATTAGTAAAAAACTCAACCAAACATAATCTAGTCAATCTTAACAACAAATCCTAGTCTATCAAACAACTGAACATCTCAAGTTAGGTTTACTTTGTCAAAAACTAAATAGCATCGCCTTTTAAGAACAACAGGATATCAATGCAATACAACAATCTGTAAGGAAAAAATTAAAGCATTCAAACCATAATCAACAAACTAATTGTCTCAACAAACTTGAATTGGTATAAAATGAGGCCTAATGGAAGGAATGGATAAGAGCATTGATACAATAACAAATGTATCCTCTTTCTAGAAATATCTTTGGTTGTTGTCTCCTTGTGGTTTTGTTTTACTTTTTGCCCTTAAGGAGCCCCTATTCCTCAATTATTTTCTCCCTTTCCTGATTTGAGGCCTAAGACATCCCAATTTTCCTCATTCTTGCGTGGAGAGGATTTTCAAAGTACTGAAGCGGTCTTGAGTGGCCCGAGGATGGAGGAATTTAGATGACAGTTGCAAAAGGTGTCGACAATGGATCAAGTATATATTTGTGTACCATTGTTTCATTCTAATTAAAGTGGAGATCCCTCTTCTTTCCCTCCCCCAAAATCTATGTTAATGTTCAATGATTGATCTCTTTCAATGTTTTATCAAGGTTCTAACTTGCTTGATAATTAGTGAAGGTAGTTATTTCATTCTTATCTTTTGTTTCTTCTAATAAATTTGAGAAAGGTACTTGTTTCCTTGTGTGTGGGTCCAAAAGCATGGATAGGAGAAAAGACAAGTGGCAGAAGGTAAAATCAAAGGATTTGTCTCCAACCAAGCATCATGACCAACTAGGTCCTTCTCATAACTAATTGGTGGTTACATTAAGTTATGGTAGACATAACTTAGGGATTGGATTTCATTGTTTTTTGATTCTCTAATAATATTCCATCCTATCTATAAGATTAGTTTTATTTGCAACAACAATTTTCCAAGGGTTTGAATCTTAGTCATGATACTTCTAGCCAAGTAGCTACAATAAATATTTAAAATATCGAAGTAAATAGTAAGCAAGGGAAAATATCCACCATTAGTTTATTATACCAAGTCAATCCCTCATTGTCATGCAATGCAACCAATAGACCCATGATATACATACTTCAAACAACTTCACACACACACACACACACACACACACACACACACACACACACACACACACACACACACACNAAATGTATTTGGAAGATGGATCCACCCTTGGTTGATACCACTATTGATCAATCACATTGTTGGGAAATTGATCCAAATTTTTTAATGCATATCTCAATCAATTGAAAAAAATATTCAATGGTCCAAGTACGCCAATGAGCTACCTTATTGATCAATCAATTGTTAACATAAATTCACCAGTTAATCAACTATTGTGTAGAATTAATGCTCCATTTGATATTCTATAATTATTTCACTCATAATTTCATCCTTCACTATTACATGATGAATGCCAACAACTATGTATTACCCACCATTCATCTTACTGCAATATTTGATATCATTGGTTGTTGTGAAATAGACTTTAAAAATAATAGTTGAGTTTATGAATTTTATTACAAAGAACAACAAAAATTGGATTAATTGAGATCATTGGTGGTTGAACAAGAACAAAAGGTTAGCATCACCATCAAAGAGGATAGTAGGCTGACATAAACAATAAAGGCAAGCCTAATACAATGGTTACCTTTAATCGCCCAAAAGAAGATTCCCTTCTTAGACATGCATCAGATGTTCATGTGGGGAGGTCAATGACATTCCCTCATATTTGTGTCCAAATCTCAAGGTTTTCCCTTGCCCTCATGACTATATTCTATTGATGGTTGTCACCTATAGCCATACATGTGTAGGATTCATCAAAGGTTTTGGGAGGAAGAAGGTGTTATGATTTCACACCAAGGATGTCATTCAAGTGATGTTGTTTTAGAGATAGAGTGTTGGTAAGCACATGCAAACAATAGTGATTTATTTTCATGTCAAGAAGCAATTTATCCTAGCAAAAGAAGGTATACCATATTTCCTCTTGTGGATTTGATGCATGATAGCATATGCTTGCTAGGATCTCACTGAACAAGAAAATACCATTGGATATGTGTTGCATGATGACATATGCTTGTTGGCTAGTAGAATTGAGCTCTCCCCATTGGAGAAATGAAAGTCCATGTTGGAAACTCTCACTAATTACCGACTCAAGAGATCTTAATGTATATTGACGATGGGGAATCCATTGTCTCTAGGGAGGTGTTAGGTGTCATAGGTTGTCTTGGAGGAGATTGAAGATTATGTCAGAGTTGATGATGATCCCTCACCTTCATCTTCCTTCTCATGGGATATAAACACAACTATGAGGATATCCCATTACATAGTTTTCAGTTGGATGTTGAATAATTCATATTTGGAAGGAAGTACATAGTTCTAACCTATTTCAATGCCATTTGTGATGTAATTTTGTCTCAATTTTATTGTGTTTTATGAAAATATAGTAAATACTACATGAAAGAAACTTGTCTACCTACTACATGTACAAGATGATAAATTTCGACAACCTTACAAAGACCACAACCTACTTTTTATATGTAACAATCAAATGGTTATTTTGTTATGATAAAATCTAAAAACAAAATACATGTCACTACCATTTCATTGTAAAGAACGAACAACAAGTATTTCATGTGTGGCATGCATGACCACTATGCAAGGTATGAAGCTTGAGATTGATCAAAAAATCCAAAACAAGACTTGAATCTTATGCAACAATGCATTGTCAGTTTCTTTCACTTCCCTACACAAGGGATTGCAATGAGACTTTGAGTATACAACTTAAAAAGAACCTAGAGACTTGATCAAAGTCAAGCCAAAAGTATCACAAACCAAAGTCTCAAAACCAAAGAGAATGGGACATGTGGATTAAGATAGGTGGCCAACAATTTTCCTAAAACATCTAGTAAATATTGATTATGCTTGACAAATTATTTCTCAAGTGATCCCACCCCCTTAAAAAATACCTTCTTCAAACCATTGGTAAATATCCACTAGTATTGATGAAAAGTTTCTCGACCAATTCCACCCCCCAAAAAAATTCCTTCGATGTAATAATTCGAAAGTATTATTCTTTCGATGTCTATTTTTGTGTGTGTACATGATTATAAAAACCCTACCTTTTCCCTCCAAATTAGATCTAGGTTGTTCATAAAAAAAAAAAAATTGTTTTCATTGGGCCATTGATGTGCATTTTTTTGCTTCATTGGATGTGTTTCACTAGTATACATCAATATTTTTTTTCTACGAACTAGGTAGAAAATGTTGTACAAATCACTACAATACAACCACCTTTCCAAAGTTAACACAAGTATGATGATCAATTTTTTCAAGGAGCTTCCTAGAGGTTAGTTTTGAACTCTGTCTAGTAACTCTTCAACCAAAAATATTATTCATAGTTTAATAATGGTACATCTATGGATAATATCTAAACAAGCTTCATCCCCTAAAATACTACCCACTATCATCATCAGGGGAGAAATTTTGATAGGATGATTTGTGTAATAGTCTACAAACTTGAACTACACATTAATATCTACCTATGCATCTATGAATCAACAATACCACTTTCCAATGCAATTACCATAGAACAAACTGGGGATTATGCCGAACCATCATGTCATTCTTTATAGAACTAATGGCTCCAAGATTTCAGAGATCCAACTATGTATATCTACACATACATTAACATCATTAACATATGTGTAGATGCTACATGGTGCTTACCCCTTACCATTCTAGATTATCAAGTATAATGACTTCCTAGAACAAGCCTCTTTGTAGGTTCACTATCCCTATCCATTGGAAGTTTACAAATTAAGAGTGAGGTAATGATTTTCTAGAAAGGGTTGTTTTGTAGCCTGGTTCTACAAAGTATTTTTTCATACCATAAATGTTAATGTCAAGTGATAAAATACGTATTGAAAAACCTCACTCTAACCATATTGAAGTTATTGTATTGGGACGATTCTTTAGAGATGTCTACCATGATGTGGAGGGTGGACCCTCAAAGAATCTTCAAAAATAAAGTCAATAATTTAGTAAATAAAACTTACCACATCTGCACTAGTGTTGAACATTGCAACCTTTTCATCTTTTTCATTGCATTGTGTTGGTGGTACCTAATCCAATGGCTCCTAGTATTTATTCCAACCTTATTTACTTTAATTTAGATATTAACGTCCACTGAACGTCAAATTTTTCCCATGGAATTGCAACGAATACATGTAAATACAACAAGGAGAAGACAAAAGCACATCTCAAGAGAAAAAAAAAGCCTAAAAGAAGGTAAAAGAAGAAAATAAATGGGAAGCACCATCACAACAAGATGGAGAATAGTTGGAAACCTAATATGCTTAGGGTTACGGTATTAGTCACTTATGTAGGAATGTGAAAGCTCAAGTGATAGTGTAACAGTCATTGGGACTCCAAGAGACCTTGGAATATGAATCCAAAAGGTCAAGACTATGTATTTATACATGTATCATATTGATGAATCAAATGCACTACACACTTATTTTTAATCCCCCGTGTCTAACAATGTATCAGAACAATGAGCATTGACAGTTTAAAGAGATTGCATAGGTGCAATAGATGCTCTCATAAGATAACGACTAGAATATTGGATATTGTAGAGATTGGAGAGATGTGTCGCATGGAAATCAGGGTTTTGGATGAGGAAATGAAGGCACTGCAGAGTTACTCTAGATTAGTGTAGTTCTTGCATGTATTAGGGTTTGTGATTTCTATTCTCTAAAAGGAATTTTTATAAGGACAAGAATGGAACCTCCACAAAACCATCATTGAAAAAATAGATGGAAATGCAGTGATAGATACCAACCAATGATAAAAGAATTTTGACCAGCAATAGAGACCAGAGATGTGTAGAGATAGACATGTATGAGAAGAGAGACGCATGGTGAGGAGGCATGAAAGATCAAAATGTAGATTGGTAGCAGTAATGACTGTAACACAGGATAAAGAAGAGAATCGTTCAGAGTGCCAAAGGTCAGATGATGTGCGTCCATGACAAATTGGCATGCAGACTGGAAGGCAGAGGTCAGATACGTTTTTTGCACTTGAATTTGGAGCTATCTCATTGAGTTTTTGTTGTGCGAGTTGTTGATCTGAATCAACATCATCATCTTCTTCAAAAGGATGGTTGTTCTGAACAAGGAATAGTTCATAATGTTGTTGAAGATTCTTTCACTCCAGTGCATCGTGAATAAGTCGAGTCTAAGTTTGCAATAGTGTTGCTTTGGTTTGTGAAACTTGCAAGCAAGTTACAACAGACTGTAGAGTGTTTTTGTTAATGATGAATGTATTGTCCACATAAGAGAGGATTAGAGTGTTAAATAACTCTAACAGTTCCTCAACTCGAGCCATAGATCATATCTCACATGGTTTCTTGCAACTCCACCCAAATTTTTTGTTGGAAGCTACTAGCGTCAACACCACGGTGAATGGTCCAAAACATTCACTATTTACACCCTCAATGGCCATTGTCTCTGGGTCTAACTCATCAACAATGAATACATGACTAGAATGTACTTGAATTTCTCCTTGAAAACCAGAGGAGGAAGAGGAGAAATATGCTCTTTTGGATAAGTCTGTAAAGTTCAAAAGGCTATTGAAGATTCTCTTGAAGTAACTTGTGTTTAAAGGTAAAAGATGGCACTAGTTTGTCTCTAGAATATTTATTGCATATGACTCATCGAGAACCATCACTCTAAACTGTACAACTCATTGTCTAACCCTAAATCCTTCTTGGAGTGCACATTGAGATTAACCTTGGAAGGATTGATCTTGTGGAAACTCTTGACACTATGAGAGTGCATTCTATGACCTCATCCTTGACTAGGAAACTCTCTCTCGATATCCATGGCCAACTTCTAAAATAAAAAATTGATGGTTATTTCACAAATTAGGAAAGAAAATTATAGGGTGAAGGGGTATCAATTTGTCTACATTGAATGCCACTTCACAAGAATAAAGCATAGGTGTGTGTGCACAAATATTGTAACTGATTCACTTTGCACAAATACTAGAAAAAAATTATTGTTTAAACATCACAAAGCATTATGCCATTCCCAAAACAATTGGTCAAATGGGAAAATGGTAGCGTTGATATATTCAGTAGGATGTGAAAAATGGAGGAGAGTTTAGGTGTTGAGTCATATGCCAAAGTGGTTTTTCTACAAGCTCCAATGAAGAAGAAGTCACACTAAGCTTTTGAATACATCAAAGAAAGTATGGTCACCATTCTTCATTCAATTAAGAGATATGGTACAACATCCTGAGGTATGATGTCAAGGAGCTAAAACCTAATCGAGGGTCGGTCATCTCATTTTCTTCATGGTCCCAGAATAATGTTGGATAAAACAACCAGCGTAATGGATTTCTCGTCAATAGAAGGGAAGAAAACAATGGCTTGAGTGGTCTTCTTGTCATAGGCATTCACAATCCTAGTTGTTGTTTTAGAAGTGAGAAAATGTCCTCGTGAGCTCCATTAACCAACAGAGAGAGCCCCAACACTAGGGCATTGTAAGACACGTGAAAATCTATCTCGGGTCACTTTTGTATGACACTAAATCTAAAGAATGTGTGAGAAGGGAATGAGTGGCACACTTATGTTTATCCAACAAAGTGCATTATTGCTTGAAGAAACTGTTACTAAAAATACCAAAGAAACATAAAACAACCTTCTCTTTTTGAATGGGGACCATGAGTATTTTTTTTTCATCCATATAGTGGCAATGATGATGATGCCGATTCATATCAACAACCAACACAAAAACAACTCAGTGAGCCAGCTTCAGATTTAAGTACAAATGAATATCAACTTTCTCTTTCCAAGCCAGTCATCAGACCTTGGGAACAAATCATAAATAATCAGCAAAAAATCAATATCGAATATGAAAACGATGGCACCTTTCACAATCTGGATTACACCAAACTGATCCAATTTCAGAGTGTTGGATTGCTACAAGATGGTTCACATTCACCTGCTCCAGTTCAAGAGAAGATTCAAAAATGTCAACATTTTCAGCGAGTTGGCCACATGAAAGAGAAGTGCTTCGATCTTCATCCTTGTAAGAATTACACAAAGCATAATCATCATTCAAACAAATTTTTTAACAACAAGACATTTTCAAGAGTAAATAAACACTATGGGTGGATCACTTCTTGGTGATGATCATCAATAGTCAAGAAGATACGCCATTCATACCAACAAATCCATTCTCAAGTATTGATGCATCTTGTAGTGAAAGTGTTTTCGTCTTCTCACCTTGTCCCTGAAAGTGGGGGACAACATCAACGATTGATAGTCAGGATTCAAGTTTCGAAGTCCCAACAATCGAGCAATAACAAGAAAGAATGACAAGTGAGTATGATTGGTTTGTGGTTTTACTTAAACTGCGACTTAGTAGAATACCTTCAACTTTTGCTAGACAACACTTCCATACTTTGACTCTCTTCTTGGAATCATATACACCCTTTTAGATTAAGGGGGGGGATGTTGGAAACCTAATCCTCTTAGGGTTATGGTATTAATCACTTGTGTAGGAATGTGAAAAGTCAAATGACAATGTAACAGTCATCGGCAGTCCAAGAGACCTTGGAATATGAATCCAAAGGTCAAGACTATGTATTTATTCATGTATCATATTGATGAATAAAATGCACTACACACTTATCTTTAATCTCGTTTGTCAAACAAGAACAATGAAGAAACTCAAGAAGAAAGAGGTTCCTTCGCCCAAACATTTTTTTTTAGAGAAGTGATTTTAACATTCATGGCTGCAAAGAAATGTGTGATGGTGTGAGACCATGGAATTCATTAGGTCTACAATGTTTCGTAGTTTTATCACGTGAGCTTGGAATTTGTCCATGGGCCCTCTTCCTACTAGTGTTAGACTGTTGGAAATAAGAGGTAATCAACTTGATGCATATTAGTAGGGGGAATTGGCCTCTTGTTAGTTGTCAATGAAGGCTAAAAATCTCTTGAAGGGAGAGGGATAAGCATCTCTGGTCCTCATAAGCCATGGGTGCCTTGAGAGAACCAAGTGAATTTGTGAAAAATAAAAAGAAATATCCTTTAATTTCATAATATGGATGGAATTTGGATATAAAAACAGTCCTCAATCTCAAGCTTTAAGGTGCAGATATGGAAAATAGAAATTGCCTTTCTATTCAATTAAGAATCAAAGGCAACTTTCCAATACATATAGGCTCGAAGCCATTACAACATACTCATTATAATATTTATTCATGTCATTATGAGAATTGAACCCAGGTGGGGAGAATAACAATCA
>JASDQU010228579.1:11816-29088 GCA_032191745.1 Picea mariana | reverse complement strand
CATCACTTCTTCTCTAAAAGAAAAATCTAAGGTTCAAGCAATGGAAGATCACATCGAGAATCAACAACAAGTTCTTCAAATGTTAAAGGACAACCTGACCATGGCACAGAATCGCATGAAACAAGCAGATCAACATCATAGTGAAAGAGGTTTTGAAGTAGGGGATTGGATGTTTTTAAGACTACAACCATACAAACAGATGTCCCTCAAGCAATCCAAGAAGGATAATAAATTATCAACAAAGTACTATGGCCCTTATAAGGTGTTGCAAAAGATTGATACTATGGCATACAAATTGGAGCTACCTGCATCTTCACGAGTACACCCAGTTTTCCATGTTTCATGCTTAAAGAAGGTTATAGGCAACAAGATCCCAGTTCAAACTATATTTCCATAACTTGAAGAGGAAGGAAAAATCATATTAGATCCTGAAGCCATCACTGACACAAGAATTCACCAGCTGAGGAATAGATCCATTTCAGAGTATCTCATTAAATGGAGGAAACTATCGGCGAAAGATTCCACTTGGGAAGATGAGTCTTTTATATAGAATCATCCAGAGTTACTCAAGCATTGTGGACAACACTTGTCTCAAGGGGAGGGGCATGTTAAGCCCTAATATTGGCTCATTACCCCTTAATTGGGGCATATTATATTAGTAATGTTGTTTTATTTATGTTGGCTTTAGGCCATTAGTTGTAATTATGCCTCCTAGTCTCCTATATATACCAAGGAGACATTTTCATTTTGAATCATCTTGGAATTGAACATTTAAGTGGGGTAAAAGGAGGTTGCCCCCTCGAAGAGGCTTATTATCTGAAATTATCTCTTTTTCAAGGCGTTGAGTACTTTTTCTGAGGTTTTTCTATGCTATATTGATATTTGGTTCTTAAAAAATTATGTGGAAAGAATCTCGGGAGAAAAACTAAGAATCCATCAACTGTCCACGTGGTACGAAATGTGTCCGACCTTATTCTAGGAAAACATGAGCCAGTTAAATAAACATACCCAGGAAATCTCGTGGTAAAAGTTCAGATACAGGGTTGTGTTTATCCAAATACACTAGTGGATTTGGGGGAAATAATCAATATTCTGACCACCAAGACCTATAATGTCCTAGGTATCACCTCCTTCAAACCTACTTCAACTATGTTAGAGTTGGTTGATAGATCGGTGGTTAAACCAGTCGACACCTTACAAGATATAAGAATCTTGGTTTACTCTTGGGAATACCCATCTGATTTCCTAGCTATCAACCCAAGAAGTAGACTATATGGACACCCATTAATATTGGGACGACCGTGGCTAGCAACAATAGATGCATACATAGGATGTCGCACATGCAACATGAAAATTTCTATAGGAAGTGATATAAATAACCTTATCTTGTATCCTCCATCTAAACCAAGTATGTCTGTCATACATTAGCAGTTGCAGCCACCTAGATATCCAGAAGAAAAACTATGATCTCCTCTCACACTAGAAGAAGCTCTTGGGCTCAAAAACCAACTAGAAGATGATGTGATCAACAACTTCATTAACAACCTAACTTCTATAGGCAACCCAACATGTCAAATGCTAAAACATGTTTTAGATAATGAAGCACAGGGCGATCCTTTGGAAGAATTGATGGTGCAACAAAATCCCACTACTGTGGTCATAACAACATTACAGCTGAAATTGCACCAGAAATATTTCTGAATATTAATGCCAATTTGAATGAACAACAACAACAAAAATTAAGTTAGATCCTTTCTAAATACCAATAGGATTTCGCTTGGGAGTATCCTGAAATGAAGGGAATTGATCCCCAACTATGTACACATCATATCTACATCGAAAAAGACACCCAACCCATCCTACAACCCCAACGAAGATTAAACCCTAATCTCAGGGACATTGTCAAAGAAGAATTATAGAAACTGTTGGATGTAGATTTCATATATCCTATTTCAGACAACCAGTGGGTCTCCCCACTAGTAATTGTCCCTAAAAATAATGGTAAATGGCGAATCTGTGTAGACTACAGAGAGTTAAATAAAGTTACCAAGAAGGACCATTTTCTCCTACCGTTTATTGATTGGGTCCTTGATAATTTAGCAAGGAAGCAATTTTTATCCTTCCTAGATGGTTTCAGCGGTTATAATTAGATTCAGATTACTCCAGAAAATTAGGATAAAACTACATTCACATGTCCTTGGGGTACCTTCGCATATCGAGTATTTCCCTTTCGATTATGTAATGCTCCAGCTATATTCCAGAGAGCTATTTTAAGCATATTTTCTTATTTAATTAATGAAGGACTTGAAGTTTATATGGATGATTTTACCCCTTATGGCATTGAATTTGATCAAGCTTTAAGCAATATGGAGAAGGTACTAGAATGATGCATTGCTACTAGGCTATGTTTAAGTCATGAAAATTTTCATATGATGATGACCGAAGGTGTGGTACTAGGACACTATGTTTCTGCAGATGGAATCAAGGTAGACGCAACAAAGATAGAGGTAATCCTTAAATTACCTACACCTCGTACACATACTAAGGTACGTAGTTTCCTTTGTCGTGCAAGTTATTAGCGCAGATTCATAGAAAATGTTTCAAGAATAGTTGCACCTTTACATGCTTTAACTGGTAATGTGGAATTTCAGTTGTCTGATAAGTATGATGTTTCATTTGCAGAGATTAAAATGTTAGTTTCAACAACACCAATGCTGAGAGGACCGAAAAGGATGTTACCATTTCACATCTCTTCAGATGCATCAGATATCGCTATAGGCACTGTACTTGGACATGAAGAAGACAAGAAACCTTATGTTATTTATTTTATTAGCAAAATTCTTACTCATGTCGAATTAAATTACACAGTAACAAAAAAAGAATTTTTAGTCGTTATACATGATATTAATAAAATTCAACACTATATAATAGGCTATACAGTAGTTCTGTATACTGACCACTCTGCTATTAGATATTTATCCAAAAAACCAATTACTAATGGAAGGGTTACTCGGTGGTTTTTGTTGTTGTAGGAATTCAATATCATTAAGGATTGGCCGGGAAGTGAGAGTCATGTTGCAAATTTCTTGTCTCGTGTACCCAAAACAGATAACTCCTTGAAAGTCGAAGACCAATTTCCAGACGAACACCTGTTCGCTATGACTATTAAGATGACTTGGTATACTGATTTGGGGAATTATCTGGAAGTTGGAAAATTACCAACACACCTGTCATCAAGAGAAAGGAAATTAATTGTTCAACATAGTGCACAATTCACATGGATTGGTGGATATATTTTTCACATATGGTATGATCTTCAGATCCGAAGATGTATTAGAGACGATGAAATTCATGATGTCTTGAAAGCGTGTCACGATGATCCCTGTGGCACACATTTTATAGACTGCAGAACTGGGCATACGGTTTTACAAATGGGCTATTATTGGCCCTCAATATTCAAATATGCAAAGAAATATGTCCAGGCCTGTGACATCTGTCAGAGGATGGGCCAACTAGGCCAAGCTGATGAAATGCCCCTACCACCACAAGTGGTGGCGGGACCTTTCAAGAGATGGGAACTAGATTTTGTTGTTCCCTTTAACCCAAAATCAAACCAAAATTCTTATATACTAGTTGGAACAGACTATATGACCAAGTGGTTAGAACCAATGGCCTTTCCAAACATAACTGAGGAAGCAGTCATTAAATTTCTCTTTGAAATATTTGTATTCTATGGATTACCTAGGGAAGTAATCATTGACGGAGGGTCGCAATTTACATCACATAAAATCTCGACCACTCTGCGTAATTATCACATTAAACGTATGGTTACCTCCCAATACCACCCCTAGTGAAACAGACAAGTGGAGAGTACCAATAAAGTCTTGAAGGCAATCTTGAAAAAAAAAATCTCAACAAATCGTCAAAATTGGGTAGCTGAGCTTCCAAATGCCTTATGGGCCTATCACATAACATGGTGTAACACTACTGGCTACTCTCCTTATCACTAGTCTTTGGAAAAGAGCTTATGTTTCCAATTGAATTTGAGATTAAGACTCTAAGAATGGCCTAGGAAATTGGACTGGATCTTACGGAAGCATACACACAGTGCTTACAATAGCTCAACGAATTAGATGAATCACACTTGTTTGACCTTTAGTGCACAATTGTTATTCAGCAGTAGAGAGCCAGCTGGCATGCCAAGCATATTAATAAGAAATCCTTCTAGAAAGGTGATTGGGCGCTTCTCTATGATTCCACATTTTAGGATTTTCCTAGGAAATTGTAGACAAGGTGGATGGGACCATATGAAATCAAGAAATTTCATGATAATGGAACTTTCACTTTAGTTACCATCAACAGTTCTGGTTCTCCTTTTCTGTTAAATGGACATTGGTTATGGCTCTACCATCAACCGCTTTCAAAAGAATCATTTTACCAAGAAGTAAGTAATGATCCTACTATTCATATTTTAGCTGGATGGGAAGGTAACCCAACAGCTTCATCTCCATGAAATTGTTGTTTTTATTAGCACTGTACATATTGTATATATTTTTCTTTAAATATTTGATTGAGTTTGAAATTTTTATTTTTCTAGGAAAGTCACTATAAAGAACTTTGGAGAACACAAAAACTAGAAAGGATGACTGTAATGAAATATAATTAGCATTATTTTTTGTTCCTTATTCAAACTTCAAAATTGCTCTTATTTCACTTTGAAAAATCCATCAAATATAAACCTTGTTTTATACAAGAGATGAATATGTCATGTTATGCAAAAAAAAGTCGGGAAACTGCACTAACATAATGTGTGGTTGTAACTGTAGTAAATAGAAATGAATGCATGACACCGTAAACCATCCAATATATTGTATTCCCTCAATAATTGAATAAACCTATCCATAAAATTAAATGAATTTAGTTGATGACTAATCAATCCTAGATTCGCTAAAACAAACATTTATGTGGGAGGTATCCAATTACTTAATTAAATGGTTAAATTTGAACATCATCGTCATCTTCCTCAAACGTAACAACTGTCATTCCCTTTGTTGTGACTGTTCTTCCCTCTGCGGGTAGTGTCATTCATCCAAATGTAACAAATGTTATTCCCTTTGTTGCGATTGTTGTTCCCTTTGGGGGTAGTGTTGTTCATCCGAACATAATAGCTGCAGTTCCATTTGTTTCGATTGTTGTTCACGTTGAGGGTAGAATTGTTCATTCGAACGTAGCAGTTATTGTTTCCTTTGTCATGATTGTCGTTCCTTTTTTCGGGTAGTGTTGTTCATTTGAAATAAACAACTATTGTTCCTTTTTACGGTTTTTCCTGTTGTCGTTCCTTTCCCTTGAAAGTAACGATTTTTGTTTTCACCAACAACACATGTTATTTCTATGACTACTCATGATACGTTTGGCTATACCTTTGGGAATGAACTTCACTAACTAATTTTTAACAACATCACTTCTAATCATCATGGTAATGATTTATCATTTTCTTTTTGAGGACTATCTAGCATACCTTATCAAATTGTTTATGGATTGATTTTTCCGAATTATCTTAATATTGTTCATAATCCTTAACCACCGTAATTTGTTTCTTTCCCCTATATATATACATATAGTTGAATGATAAATTTCCTTCACATCATAATAAGGAGTCTAAGGAACATTTTTACTTGGCATTCTTACACTTCTTACTCCATCCCACACTCTTAAGGAGTAGATGAGCCTCCCTTAATAAATCCTTAAAAATAAAAAAAGGAAAAAAAGAAATAATAATAAAATAAATAATTATAAATAAAGAAAATAACCTTCTCCCAAAAAGGATATGGGGTCTCATCATGAGAAAACCTACCACGATCATAATAAATTAACATAAGTGACATTCCCACTATGGATACCACACTAGTGCAATGACCTTTGGCATTTAGGGTCAAAGGACAAGAGGTCTCATCAAGAGTCGGCTTGTTCACTTTTTTATGATCTAGTGAGTGGCATTATTTTTATCTGGCTACCAAACCAGGATAGTGACCTTTTTGGGAAAAGACTATTCAAACTATTTATTGAGGATACTAGCTCATCTATGGGTTAAATGACAACCATGTCGAGGCTATGGATGCCCATTGGCAGCAGTGGCTCTGCCTGTGGTATTGAAGTTTATCTTAATACACTAAGTTTTTATTGTGTTCATAGAATTCCTTTCTTAAAATTGAGGCTATCATTCTTGCTATATTCAACACAAGGGAAAGTAACAAAATTATGACACGTGGCATATTTATAAAACGTGAACATATTAGGAATGCTCGGAATATTCTTCCTTAACATATTGAATATTGGTATTTGGACTTGTACTTTCCACAAAAGGTGTGATTATCATTCATGATTAAAATTAAATCAATTTTAAAGTTATTAACGATTCTTCTCCCAGCGGTGACGACGTAATAATTATACCTTAGTTGACTGGCCGTCATCATTACATTCACACATACCATTGGTAGAGGTCGACCTTTGCATTCATCGATGGGTGTACATTCTGCATGATTATCAATAATCCATAATGATTACAGATAATGGGAAAATTCGTATTTCTATATACCATTGTTGTTCTGTAATTTTTACCATTTCTAGTATTTTTCTTTCACAGGATGGTCTAACTAGTTTTGCAGTTGGGAATGATAGTTGTGCTGAATTGTTTATAGAAGATATGGGTGGCCGAATCATTCACCGTGACCCTACATTTCTACAAGTGACTGATCAAGAAAGATAAATTCTACACCATCTAGGGTGGACGTAATACTTTAACAGATTGCAGGGATTTGATATAAATGTCATGCTAACGTTCTTCCAAAATCTACAAGGGGGAGTCTTAGTAATTCAAGGCATACAAATACTAGTTACCGATGCCATTATAGCCGAGGAAACATGCCTTCCAAAATAAGGAACATAGTGGACTAGTAAATACATAGTACTTAAGGAAGCTGTGGAATCCTTCATAGAACTAGGGGAGGAATTCGACAAGAAAAGAAAAGGCCTAAACCCCACTGCTCTTAGTGAACCCTGGAGGGAGCTACCAGGCATGGTGTAGAGATATATCACATGTGACAAATGATACGACGTGGTGATACCTCGCCATCTCAAGCTGCTAGCAGTATTGAAACAACAATTAATGTTAAATCTATCATTCTTTTTGAATAGCATGTTGCATGAAGTCGCAGGGAGAACCCAAAAAGCCAAAGACCCTACTAATATAATCAGTCATCACGGATTAGTAAAATTTGTAATATATAGGGCCTTAAATCATACACAAATAACATGGGGGGATTTAATTAATCTTGACAGACCCCTGCAAATTGAGCAACCTTAAGTCCACCATGAAATTTCCCCACAAGGAATTGAGGCAGCCCAAATAGAGGGAGATAATGCCCAAATAGAAATACTAACCTCCCAACCTGAAATGGAAACAAACCTTATTTAGTTAGTAGAAACCCAGACAATGCAAAAAGGAACATCAAAGAGGAAAAGATAGAGAACAATTTGTGTTCCTAAAAGCTCCTCTATAAAAAGAATAAATGGTAAAGAGACAACACAACCTGAAATCACTTAGGAAACTATGCAAACAGAAGAACCATCACATGAAATCCATGTAGGACAACATGATGATATCTTCAAAATTTATTAAGAGGGGATGGCACAAGTGTTGGGAAATTTGGGAATATCACTTATTGAGGATACAGACAAGCCAGAATAATCCTAGGCTCCAAACTCCCCTCCTTCAAAATTTTCCTATGATCTTCCTGATATGGCGATGCCATCCTCTCCTATGAGGGAATTTCTTGAGGAAGTAGAACAACTAGAACCTCAGTTTTAGGTGAACAGTCCTTTAGAAAAACAAGATCACCCATAAGATACAATGAATCAATCACCAATTGATCAACATGGGGAAGACCTTGAAATTCCCCTTGAATAGAAAGAAACAACAGAAAAAGGCAATAACAGAATCAAAAAACTGGAACATGAAAATAAGAAATTGAGGAAGAGGGTCAATAAAATAAAGGTATTAAAACAAAAATTTGGCAGATTGAAATAAACTATTAGACAACTTAACAAGAAACTAGAACAATCTAACAAATCCCATAAGAAGCAGAAATCTAAGAGGGCTAGAGTACAAGGAAGAAATCCACTTCCCAGAAGGGAAATTCACACTAATTATGTTGAAACACAAACAAAGTTTTATGCTCCTTTAGAAACAAATGAAATAGAAACTCAGACAGATTCTCTAACAACAATAGAAATAATTGTTTATACTGAATAAGTATGTCATTCCCCTGAACATGATGCCACTATTAGAAGGTTGGAAGCAGAATTGGAACAATCCCAACAAACCCTAACCCAATGTTGAAATGAAATGGTGACAATGAAAGAACATCAGAAAGTTTCCAGACAACTCCGAGCCATGTCAGCAACTTAAAATGAAACCTTTGTTGAGCTCAGAAGATCTAAATAAAAGGTAAATAAGGTGCAAGGTCAGATTGATGGACCTTTGGATAAAATAAAAAATGTTTTCTCTATTTATTCTTATATATTAGCTTGCAAGGCCCCTGCTACTAATTATGCCCTATTTCTATTAAAATGTTATTTTTTACTAAAATTGAAAGCTATTAGGGTAGGCACACCTTCTGAGTTTACCACTATCTCTAATTTTGTTTCATGATTTAAAGAACAAGAAGATGTAGTACAATACTTTTTGTGTGAACTATATCTTCATAATTTCATTCTAGAAGAAAACAGAAATGAGAACCCCAATAAATTTAGTAGGGATATCCAATTTCATGCCTTTTTGTCTTTTTCCAAAAGCCAACTTAGGTGGGCCAAAGTACATAAGGTCTTCATTAAAAGAGAAAATGGGCTAGCTTATGGATCAAAGGGGAACCTCCTAGACCCTTTGATACCATTATGCAACATAGAGAATTCATGAAGAGGGAGAAGATTGTGAACTCTTTATCTCCCATCCATAGACATGTTGTACATTCAGGGATGCAATTTTTTGGAGAAATTAGAGAAGAATCCCTTTCTGCTACCAAATTAAGATGGAGTGTCTCTTCAAATGAAGTCCAGAACAGGGAACCATTTGGTTTCAGTGATTTTCAAGCATTTTCTCTCAGGTTAGAGAAGTATGCCAAAATGATCATGGAAGAAGGGCCTTTCTGGATTGGATGCAGGTACAATCCCCCCATTATTTGGTATCCTCCAGAGGGTTATCAAAGTGTTTATGAATTCGTAAAAAAAGGGAATATGTTTCTTTTGAAGAGATTAAAGGTAAGCATGGGTTCAAGAGACCTAGAGAAGAGACCTATCCACCCTTCAGTATTACTTATTTTCATATAAACTCTCTTGTTGCATGAGGACATGAAAAAATGTAAGTTGAGGGGTATGTTGGGTTGATAAAAAGGTATAAATATTCTTCTTGTTACTTTGGTTTGTGATATACTCTTTGTTGAATTTTCTATTAATTTGAAGTAAGTAGTGAAGAAAATGGTTAAAAATCTCTTAGGAAATAATATTAAATGATATTAGATATTTTCTTAAATCTGGTTTGAATTGTTTTGATTTTATGCAGAAATGGACAATTGTTGTTAACTAAAGATAATTAAGAAGATAATGAATATGCACAGACCATTGAAGATTGAAGAAATCAGGCACAAAACAGTTCAAAGGAAGATTGACTTTTTATCTTGTAATCTTCATAAATAGTAAAAGAAATCTTGAGGATCTCTCGATCCTCAGGATAGATTAATTTACTTATCTCATTGTAATATATAAAGAATAGTGAACGATAGAGAGATAAACAAAATTCATATCTCTTAATTGTTGACACTCTGTACAACAATCCCATTGTAAATGAATTATCAATTACGAAATTAATGGAAGCTTTAATCGTTTTGATCATTTCTGCGTACTAAGTTTTTCGTAGTAGTATCTTCTGAAGACCGTGGGTCGAGTTGACAAGAGATACCATCTCATCTGTAATCTTATCAATTATGTTATAATTTTTCAATCTGATATTCCCTTCAAACAGTTAAGATAGACTCATTAAATGTGTTGATTCTTTTATGAATTGTTTATGTTGTTCCATTTGCAGAAGAGTAGATGTTCCATTTGAAGATTATTGATTGTTGTTCCATTTCCATTTGCTATTAATTTATCGCTTGTGAATCCCTTTCATTTAAATTCACATTTGTTTTTCTTTTCACATTTGTTGTTCCTTTCATTTAATTCACAATTGTTGTTCCTTCTTAAATATTCAGGAGATCGTTGTTCCTTTCCAACAGATTAATTAATCATTGAGAGATTGATTCATTAAGTGTTTTCATAGACTAAATTTTTGTTTCTTAGATAGATGAATGAATTCATTAATTGATTGATGTTTTGATTCATGGTATGTTATTGCTCATAAAATATTTTTGTCGATTGAGTTATTAGTTTCAGATTTTGTAGTTAATTCATGAATAACTTGATTATTGTAGTAATTTAGATAGAATTAGATTTGTTGTAGCTGGACTATCTACATGATTTAAACCCCTACAACTCTCTACATAGACTTTAATGACAATCTTGAAAGAAAAGGTGAATCCTCGATTGATAAATTAATGTCAGACTAAGGTTTTTTTTAGGACATCTTTAGAGACCAACAATCATCTATGAAATTGTTTGAAGAGCACCATAAGTGGAAGGTCATGACATGGTTGGCGAGGTCTTCCCCCATTTTTCCTTCAAACTTCAAGATGTCTGAAGGCAACTTGGTAGGAATATTTGGCCAAGTGGAATCATGTAAAATGGGATCATTCGTGAGTTTGGTTAAATCAGGAATGTTGAGGGATGCCATGTATGACATAGGGGGATTTGGTGGAGGATTAGTTCCAACCATTGTGTGTGTAGGTAATGGGCTTGTACCTTAAGAGGGATTTGGTGGGTTTGTATTTATCCCTTGAGAAGAAGTTTGTCCCCCTCCTCCTTCTGAAGGAGAACCAATATAAGGATTTCCTTGGGTATTTGAACCAAGCAAGGTGGAACCAAGTAAAGTTGATCCCAAGATAGTAGCACTCATGGGGTTGTGAGATGGTGTGGCTGGTGAGGTGGCGAGACTAGCAACTCCTCCTAGAATAGGAGGGATATTATACAAGCATATAGAACAACGGCGATTTTTTGGTTCCCCTATGGTTCTGACTAGCAAAGTCAATGTGTGAAACTTGTGACAAGAGAGAAATAAATGAACAAGATATTTTTATAGTTTTGACCTTCACACTATTTATAGTTTTGACCATGGTGGATTTTGACCGTGTTGGGGAAAAGCAAATGCTTGTGTCCTAAATGACCTATTGTCCTTCCTCTCAATTTAGCACTGGGCCTTCTAATAGCACTCGACAGTGGGGTCTGAAGCCACCTAAAGAGGAACTAGTGAAGGTTGAATTAATCATTTATAATGAGGGGTAGAGGGTGCATATCCCGAAAGAGATGGTGATATTTCCCAATAGCCTCACAAAATCTGATCAAGGTGCGATTGCAGCCCACAACCACCACTTGGGTAGATATCCTATGTTTGGCCACTAAGTACCTCGGTCAAAGTGCAAAATTTAGATTTTTGGCCTAAGAAATGGGTCACGGGATGGATACCCTCACAAGATTTGGGTGACTCAAGGAGGGATGCACAGAGAAATGGAACTCGACCTTCGACCCTTCACGGGTATCTCCTTGCCTTATGTTATAGGAACACTTGACTTGGAGGATTTTAAAAATCCCTATTATCAACTTCTATTGTTTCAAAATGTGAGAATCTGATAACGGGGGGTTATTTGGATGCCTACCCCCAGATATCCTACCTAGACTAAAAAAATTATTTTGGCACCTCCCGTGGAGAAAAATTTAGTACGTTCTTAGAAACGTTTTAGATGGAGTGGGATGAGAGATTGGGGTCATGGACCAACCTCGTTTGAATTAAATTGGTGTGGATAATTTCCAAAGAAGTAGTCGGATATTTCAGAATTCCTTTGAAGTATGTTGTGGGTACTAAAAAAGAAAGCTTACTTTGAACTCCACTTTTTAATAGAAATTGTGTGTGTGATGAGTGGCTTTGTGTGCAAGAAATTGAAAAGTGTGCAAAAGATTTTTAATAAGTTAAGTGTAAGATTGCAGCATGTGGACTTCCTGTGGTCCTTACAAATCTTCTTACCTAGCTTACTATGTTTCCTTGGTACAACCTTGTAGAATATTTAAATCCCTAAAGAACTCGCAATATGGACATATGGGTCCTTACTTGATCCTTTCAAGTCCCTAGAATATTGTCTAAACTAGAAAATATTTTGAAACTATCCTAGGATTGTAGGTATGTGGGCATGTATGGGCATGTTACTTGATTTTTTAAACTTTCCTAGAGTGTTGTCTAAACTAATAAAGCTTTTAGAAACTATCCTAAGATTGCAAACATGTGGGAATGTATGGGCCCTTACAAATATTTAAGATGATTTCCAAAACTAAGAGGTACCCTAGGGGGGCTTTGTCCCCTCCTAATGATTTTTTAAGGAAGATGAAATTTCCTTTCAACCACCTTTTCTGATTCTCGAGATCACACTTGGGTACAGGGGAAGAGCATACTTGAGGGTTAAAATTGATTTCTAGTCATAAATTAATTGATTATGTTTTGAAAAAGAAATAACTTCAACTCAAAAATTTAAATGTCAAATGAGACATCCATTTGGCAACAAATAAAAGAGAAGAATAATGATTCTTTTTACCGCTAAGTGCTTATGCTATATAACCTTTATTGTGAGAAAGGACTCTAAGTGAAGTGCGGTTTCTTTACAAAGTGCAGGAAATTAAAATTTGAAGGCAAGGGGCCCTCAAATCACTCATAAAATCCCTTACAATTTTGCAAAAAATGAACTTATGCGTGGGTTGTAGTTCTGACAGGCGCACAAAGGGCACAAAATGCGCAAACTGTGTAGAATGCACATTTGTGTGCCTTGAAATCTGTGCACTTCTTGTCACACATCGGGAAATAAATTTCCAAGTGAAATTCTCTTTCCTTGGCTCTGAATTTTGACTTTGGAAGACTAGATTAGGTCGGTTTTGGTACCTGCATATCCAAACAATTAGAAAGAAGTGATCTCAAGACTTAAATAGGGAGGAATTTGATACCATTCCCTAGTATGGTTGCCAATCGGTTGTGTTGGTTTTTTCACATGGGTGAGCAAAAAAACAACACTTACTTTCCTAGTTAAGTTAGCTAAACAAGACAGAGGTTTGTGAGTTTATTAGATAACAAAATACACATGAAACAAGGAAATAAAACTAAAAACAAAGAGAAATAAATGTTAGAGAAGCTTGGAAGAACTAGAACCATGAAAAACAAAAAATGACCATCATATAGCTACCAATGGATCAATATATTGATAGGCTAACACCATAGAGAAAGGCATGGAGTTATGAATCCCCTCTTTCTCCTTAGGAGGGATCTTGAATTCCATAATAGAGATCTCTTATCTTCATGCAATGGCAAGTGACAATGGTGAAGAAATATAATGCCAATCCTCTCAAGAGGTGAGTGGAATGGCCCTTACTATAGTGCTTGAATGATTCCAAGAGAAAAGAGGATTCTTCAAGAAGAATTCTTGCAGCATAGCAATACCTTGAAGTTATTATTTTTCTAGCACACCCATGGCACATATTTATAGTTTCCATCCATGGAAAGATACAACTGGTTCATAGTGTGAACAAGGGGCCTTTTAGGGCACTTCCTAGCCCTTGACCAACTTCTAAGCTAGATTTCGATTAGATCTGAGAGTCAAATCATGTTGGGGGTCAGACTAGAAGTGGTTGAGAGGCCTACACAATTCATAAATGTGTCGTTCATGAGAAGTGTGTGGCTTTTCTCGTAGACATTCACACATCTTGTGTAGAGTGCATGATTAGGTCTGTGTTAGCCTATGCACTATGTGCGTGCTTCCTTTGGTGAATTTGCACACTTTAATTTTTGAACGAAGTGTATATTTCTGTGCCTTTTTGATGGATTTTGATGTTGTAGGTGTACTAATTGCTGCTGGAATTGATGTCTTTCTTCAACCATTGTGTTCAATGTTGTAGACAATTTTTCAGTGATAACACTTGGGAATAAACCAAGCACAACAAGCATAGAATTAGTATCAGATATGAAAAGGATTTCACCTTTCATAATCTAGATTACACCAAACTGATCCAGTTTCATAGTGCTAAACTCCAAGAAATTTTAGATTCAGCTGCTCCAGTTCAATAGCTGATTCTGATATACCAACATTGTCAATGAGTTGGCCACATGGAATACCAGTTCTTCAATATTCATCCTTATGAGCATTGTAGATAGCACAATCATCCTTCAGATAGGTGTTTTAAATGAAAGAAAATTGAAATAGTAAATAACCATAATGGGTGGATGTCTTCTTGACAATGGTCTTCAATAGTCAAGAAGATATGTCAATCATACCAAAAAATTCACTCTCAAGTATTTACAATCTTCCAGTGGACATATTTTGGTCTTATCACCTTGTCCCTGATAGGGGGAAACAACATCAACAATTGACAATTAAGCTTCAAGTTTTGAATCCATATCAGTTTATTAGTGAAAAGAGAGTGTGATTTTTTTGTGGTTTTCCTTAAATCGCCACTTAGTAGAAGAATCACAACTTCTACTAGACAATCATTTGTGGTTTTTGTTGGCACAGGGGAAGACCCAGGGTTCAACGCTTCAACAACGCACAAACAAAGCCCTAACTACTGGCCCTTTCGGAAACACCTGTGAAGCAGATGAAGTCTCACCCGAGGTAGAGGAAGGGGGGGTTGTAGGACTCAGGTGTTTACAACCAAGCCGGGACATAGATCTGTGATTATAATACTTGATAGAGCACTTAGCCAATAACATGCATTAATTATTGAACCTTATTCACATCACAGGTCAAACCCTTATTACATATCAACATAGTAGCAATCAAGATTACGCACATCCAATCTTTTAGAACATAGCATTAGCTCAGATCTAGCATTCAAATATCATAAATCACTAAGCATCCACAGATCTATCTATCATACATCAAGATCAATGCACTAAGAAGATAAACACATAAACAACATAAGCAATATTTCACAAAGCACATCATAACACAGATATACGTGGTTCACCCCAATGTGGGGCTATGTCCACCAAATTCTTCTTATCTTCTTTATTAATCTTTAATATTTCTACATTCTTCGGCTCTTGTGTACAAATCCATAGAGCACAACTCCACAGAGGACAGTAGATTTTCACATAGCCCACTAGATCCTCCTTCCCAAAATTAGGTCAAGGCACAGAGCCAACTCCTTAATAGCATAAAGCCTTACACAGTCTCTACACAAAGCCTCTTACAATTACTTGCACTGAGCCAAAAAAACTCAATACAACACTTAGCTAGCACCTTTTACATATTCTTGTACGAAGCCATCTTAGACAGACTTCGCTCTAAGTCCTCTCTACTTATTTATACATTACAAAAGGCCTAAAAATGGGTAAACCCATGGGACAACATCCCATACCCATTACATAAACCCTAAAAATCCCCAAAATCCCACAAAATAGGTGAGATCCCACAGTCTCAGCTCCGCCTAGGTGCTCCATCTTCGACCAGCCTTTCAAAGTCCCAAAAATGGTCAAACAGGACCAATGTTTCCTCAAAACTTGGTCAAGGGCCAACATGCCCCCAACACTCACATGTGAATTATCCTGAGTCACTCATATTTGGGCAGGTCTAGTTCGAAGGCCTCGATATTAGCTCGAGCTGCATCGACTTGATATTTCTCTAGAGCCTCCTACTCGATAAACTTCTGAATGACTTGCGCGGTGACAAGCCTTTCCAGACATTGTTCCACTGTCACAACCAGTTGGTCTAGCTGTGAGACTTGTAATTCAAATTCTTCAAAAATCATGCAGACTTCGTCCTGCATCGGCTGGAGTCTCTGTGTCACCTCCATGACTTTGCCTTGGATGGCAATAACCTATTGTTGGACTGCGCACTGTTCCTACAACCCCTTCATCTTCTCAACTGCAGTAAGCAGCTTCATCTATGCTTGTACCGTGGATGCTTGTTGTTTCGTCTCCTAGAGCTGTGCTTCCAATTTCCTCAGCTCTGGATCTTTTGAAAGGTGCTCATAGGTCTGTGCACTTTCATCACTTAGTTTCTTACACTCTGAGGAGAGTGCCCTAATTATTTCTACTGCGTTCCTGGAATCTACTTCCCTCTGATCACACACTTCTTGCGGAGTGCTCGACACTGCTTGGATTTCTAGCTCCATTACTCTTTCTTGAAGATGTTGAATGGCCTCAATGAGCTTCCCCACTCGTATCTCATCTGAATCTTCTTCCTCCTGTGCCAATCCCGACATAGAGTGAAGTTCTTTAGTCACTTCCTCCTTGATCGCAATCTTCTCTACGAGCAATTGATCTTTTTCTTCCCGTATCTTCGCATTGTTCTACTCGAAATTCGCTTGAATTTCATTTTTCTCCTTCTACGCAACTCGAAGTTGCTCTAGGAACTCCTCCTTTTATTGCTTTAAAGCCTCTGTGGCATGATCTGTTTCTTCTTGGATTCGATGGAGTGGAGCCTTGGTTGCATCTGCTAGCCTTCATAATTAGGTTGGCTCATCCTCTAATTCTACACTTTCTGTTGAAGAAGGTGCAGTAGGCATTGCGTGGCTTGAATGGATAGTTGGTTGTATGTCTTTGAGATCCTTCTCTATTTTGTAATACAATGTTTCTTTCTTTTCTTCATGTCTTTGCAGGATATCCTTTGAAGCGTCTTCTATAGCTGTGATGATGAGCTCGATATTATCCACTGTGAGCACATTTTTCCACTGAGGCTTATTGGCTCAGGTATTCTTCCATGCTGAGAGTTTCTATGGAGAAACCTTCCTTTTATTTGATGTCTTGGCCTCTGTAAGGGGATCCTTTAGCGGTGTCACTTCGTCTTTTTCTTTCTTGTCTCCTTCTTCCCCTCCTTCTTGTTGGTTCAATTTGTCTCCTCCTCCTCCTCCTCATGAGTCTAACCTACTTTCCTCTGAGGCGTTGTCCTCCTCATAACTTCCTATGTCCTGAACTTCCTCCTTTTTCTTATTTTTCTTTGCATTTCTCTATCCATCATACCCAGTCTTGTTAGAAAAACAGGACTGTGGAGAAATAAAATAAAACAAATGTAGAAATAAAACAAAGAAGACA
>JASDQU010228576.1:0-10172 GCA_032191745.1 Picea mariana | reverse complement strand
AAAATGAAAATGTCTCCTTGGTATATATAGGAGACTAGGAGGTATAATTACAACTAATGGCCTAAAGCCGACATAAATAAAATAACATTACTAATATAATATGCCCCAATTAAGGGGTAATGAGCCAATATTAGGGCTTAACAAAAAAATGGAGGAATCAACTTGCAATGCCATTATAGTGCTAGGTTCTAGATTGGAAAATTGGGGTCTAGAACCTTTTGGAGCCATTTTGAGGCATTAAATGGAATATTTTGGGGTTTTTTCTTTTAGATATTATTCCCTCACCCTTGATGTTTTTTTGCACTCCGATACCTTTAAAATGGTGCAAACCATGCCTCAATCAAAGGTCATATGTAAAAGTTGTGTCTCATGAAAGTTGATCGACCTTGTTGACCACCATGGTATGAGTGGATGCCACATCATTCCCCCCTTACTCAAACATACAGGGCTAGAAACATGTGTAATTTTGAGAAGATTTTAGACGTTCCAAACCTTATCACTAATTGAGGGTTGAGGAAGTCAAAACTCTAGCCCTATATGGCTATCAGGTTATGTTAAATATTGGGCCACTAGGAGGAGAAGGGGTTCCATTCTTTATCATTGTATTTGTTCCATACTTGGGTAGCGCACCTAGGAGTGGTATTTGTTGAGGGCATAACAAAGGAGGAGATATTTTATAGCATCCATACAGGCTACAGTGTTAAAGGAAACTCCACAGAGAGTACCTCTTTCTGTGTACTTGCAATTGAAGAAAAGAGAGAAAAGTGGCCTCACCTTCTAGTTGGGTTTTCTCTCGTATTGGCTTCCTAGGTTATATCATGCGTTTATTTGTGGATGTTTTGTGAGTATTTATTTATGTTATCTCTTTTTCTCATTTCAACTATTTCAAATATTTTAAGCAGAAAACGAATAGTTAAATAATTCTTAGATCTAAAAGGAAATTAACCTTCACGGTAAAGATCTCAGTATTTTATTCGATCTATTGTGATGAACTATCTACTGGAATATCCATGGCAGTTTATAGATTATCCAAACCATCACAAAGTAGTACAAAATTTGGCATAGGAAATCTACACCTGACCATCTACAAGCTAATGGGAAATTGGAGGCCACTAATAGGGTTCTAGAGTCCATTATGACCAAAACTATGCATATCCATCGCAAGGATTGGGTCACTATACTCCCATAAGCTATATGGGATCATTGCACCACTTAGAGGAACATCATGGGATTCACTCCTTATGATTTTTTACATGGTAATAATGTTGTACTTCCCATTGAGTTTGAAGTAAAGACACTCAAAATTGCATTGAAGGTAGAATTGGACCTGTCAGTAGCTTAGAAGCACCACCTAGAATAGATCAATGAACTTGATGAAATTTATCAAGTTTCATTGCACCATACCTTTATAATTCAATAGAAAATACCAACATGGCATGAAAAATTCATCAAGAAAAAAAATTTGCAGACCGAAGATTGGGCTCTCATATATAATTCCAAGTTCAAACATTTCAAAAGTAAATTTTTCACTCATTTCTTGGGACCATACAAGACTGATATTGTTTATGATAATGGTTCTATAAATTTGTGCACTATTGATGAAGACCAGACACCTCTCATGGATAATGGTCATCAACTGAGGCTATATTAAAATCAATTTTCCAAGGATGCTTTTGTTAGATATCTTTTTATTTGTTAAAATTTGGAAATTGTTGGTACAATGGTTATGCCACATGTACTTTCCCTTACTTGATTTTCTTTTCAAAATTGAAAATAATAATAATAATTCCAATTGTGAAAACCCCTTTTGGGGTGTAATTGGACAAATATTGTTTGAAAACCAGCATCCTAGTGGACAATATTTAAAAAATAAGAAGAAAAAAGAAAAGAAAAGAAACAAATCTTGTTTTTCTTACTACTTTTCTTTGTGTTATAAATCACCTTTTGTTGCAGAATGTTGGTTTCACTATTGATACATATCATGTTTTTCTTTGTTGAATGTTGTAGATCCTTTCCAATGACTGCTACTAATCCTTCAACTATGTATGAACATGCTAATTGTTGCAGATCATCGTGCATTGTTTTAACCTTTTTTTTTGATCCTCATATCCCGTTTTACTACAGTAATTTCTATAGATCATCATTCTTTCAATTTGTCTATCATTTGATGCTAATCCATGGGGTCCATGCTACTCCACTTATTATTGATTATAGAGCCATTGTCTTGTCACTTCAATATCATCATTGCACAATAAGTACAAAGGTATGATTCCCTCATACATGCTTAGATTTTCTTTAATGCCATATCTTTGAATAATTAGTACCTTGTTTGTACACAATTCCTTACATCATTTCATGGATAGTTTGTACGTTCCCTTGCAATGGATGTCTATTAATTTTTCTAGTCATTCATCCAATCATCTCCATTATTCAATTCTCCACTCTGTGACCATTTCTTCACATGTACTTCCATTATTATCCCTACCATAATATTAATATTTTTTTTTCTATCTATATTTCTTAGACACCACCTTTGCTACCCTTCCATACTTAGAAAATTTCTTTCAACTCTTGACCTTCCTGTCATTATATGATACTACTTGTTTAATATCTTTTGTCATTCCATTTCTTGCTACACTCATCCTAATTGATACATTATTTGTTGTGACTAAGTGTTACTACTTTAAAGGACTGATGAGCAGAACTATTGTTCACCATGAACCACTTACTCTGGCTCAATTTCCCACCCACCCTAAAGTGCTCCAAATATTTAAGGATATAGGATAGTTGAAATAATTTGAGAGTTTGTTGGTTTTTGACACAACGATTTCACTAGATTTTTTCACTAGAAATTATGTCCAAATTCAACGGACTACTGATAATTGGTTAGAGGTGGTTTGAATGAAAAGTCACATATAATTAGGGATGAATTTATTTTCTTATTGGATAAGGGACGGTTGAATATGGAGGAAAGGGATTAAAAAGGAATTCACTGCCAAGACTCTAGAATAAAGTTGTGTACTTCTTGCAAAAGTACATTACCTGTGAAGATCGACACAATCTTTTGTTTGGTTATCATTTCAAGTTCTTGAATCACTTTTGACATCAACAGTTGGTGAAAATTCCCTAATTTCTATTTCATTCTTCGCAACTCATGGCCTCTTTGGCCAAGTCTATTTTAAATCCTATTACCAACATTAATCACCATTGTTTAGTGAAATTACCTATATCAGACACCCTTTTCCATACACTTCGTACTTGGGAATGTTATTGCAAGCACCTCCAAGAGTAGCCACAACTCAAAGAGAAAAGGAATTCTATGTTGTGGAAGAGGTAAAACACAAAGAGGAAGAAGAAGAACCAACAAAAGAAATTAAAACAAAGCATGTAGCAGAATTTCAAGAAGAAATTCATATAGAAGTGTAAGAGAGTGATGAAATTCAAATAATAGGAGAAACACATGCTAAATTCGAAGTCATAGCATGTCCAATTGAGGAAGAAACCCTTGTTTCAAACCCTATTTATGAATTTGTACCATCAAAAAGGAAGAAAAAAAATCCAAGGAAATTGTTAATTTGGCCCATGTTACACATTATTTTGGTCACCTTGATGATGATTCTACAAACATGTGTTCAGGCTCTCAAATGGATCTTTTGCATGAGAAAAATGATTGATTTCTTCCTCTACAAGGCATGCTTTTAGAATGACTCTGCAGACTAACAGTAGTACACAGTGCGTAAATCCTTGATTTCCACAGGCTTCTCTATACCTGGCTCACAGGGTTTCTGCAGGCTGCTATATAGGCAGGGTGCGTTGGCATTTGAAAGCTAAAAGAAGAAGGAAGTTCATGAAGTTTCTAGAAGGATAATCTTCTAGAATGTGAGGTGGCATCCATATGGTTTTGATCCTACTGGTTTCTTTGATTCGGTGGGATCATCCTCATCCTTTTAACCACTTCACAGTCTCCTATATAATGATGGGTTTCTCATGGAAAAGGTTAAGCAAGATTGAGCAAAGAATTTTTGAAAGAATAGGTTGAAGACTGTGTGAAGGATCATGTTGCAACTGATGCTTGGGGTCTGCATTTTTCCATCAAGATTTTGTGGACCATCTTCATACAAATTCAGAGCAAGTGTATGTGTGTGTTGGAACAAAGGACCACTGAAATGGAACTTGTGACATCAAGGAAATTTGGTTGTATCTTCTACTTTTACTTAATATAATATGGTGACATGTCTCTTTCCCATAAAATCATTAGCATTTTATTACATGACCCCTTGATCACATGTTTAGGTTTTCATTGAATCTACTATTGTTTCTTTCACTTTGGTTGGTTTGTGTCATTGTAGATTTGATCTCACAAGATCACTGGAGCGAAGTAGGGACAACAAAGATATAAGGAAGCGATATCTAAAGGTATGTCATACATTCCTTCTTTGGTAGTAAATTCAATGATTGTAACTTAGGGAAAGCGTCATGTCCTGTCTTGTTTTGTTCTAGATCCAGGTGGATCTAGGGAGATTAGTTTATGTCTGCATTCACTGATTTATGCAATAACATCCCATCCTAAGAGGAGAAGGACTAGGTCCACTTCTACAAAAATGGCTACTGCTACACAAGCACTGATAAAAAATCAATAAGATGTAGAACCAGTGACTACAAAAGCCGTTTTTTCTTCTCTTGAGCCTATGAAGGAATTTATAAATAGTCCATAAGAAGTTGAATAAGATCCAGTGGTATCCAACTCAACTAAGAGAAAGATTAGCATGGTACCAAGTAAGCATTGTCAAAAACTTTCTGATAACACACTTCTCAAGTTGAATCACAAATTTAAAAATGAAATTAAGATTTTTTGGTATAAGCTACATGTTTCCTAATAAATTTACAAACCTTAACTCAAGGGATGGGTTGGAAACATTGGCCCAGCCCCTCGAAGTATGTCCCTAGTCACCTATTGCTTCACATGAAGGTGACCAAGAACCAAAGGAAATGATTACTATGGATCCTTTGGATGCTACCCTTATTATTCATGATGTTGCTACTAATTCTCTCCATAAGTCTAGTGCTACCACACCTATTAAAGAGTATTTTGATGTTATTGAACACATTGTTGTTACTCCACCCATTTATGGCATTAATCTTGTTGATGAAATTGTTCTAGAGACAATAACTGAAGAAAATGTTCCTAAGTCTAGTCTTGAAAATATTGTCGTTGGTGTTGAAGAAAATGTTCTTGAGTCTAGTTCCAAAGATATTGTTCTTGGAGTTGAATAAAATGTTCATGAGTCTGGTCCTAAATATATTAGTGTTGGTGATGAAGAAAATGTTCTTATGATTGTTGCCATAGATCCTATTAGAAATAATGATGATGTTATGTCTAATCCTATCAAAGAAAGAACTTACTACTGAACCAGTTTTTAAAACTGATACTGAGAATAAGGTAACTATTACCCAAGAAGTTGATCAGCCTTGTATTAAAAATCTTGTAATAGAATGTGTACCTATTATTTATTCAATTGGAATACAAATTGAAGAAGTGGAAGAAATTAATTTTCTTGAAGTCATGAAGTTGAGAGCGGAAGTTGCTAGATGGCATGCAATAGGAAAATATATTGAAAAATATGTGGTCCCATTAGAGGAACATCGGCATCCCATAAAAACAATGAGGGAGCAATGGGATAAGTTTTATGATATTGACATAATTAAATGGGGTCATTGGAAGAGGACGTGAAGAAATTTTCTAAGTTGGAAGAAGAGGTAAGAAAACTCAAATAGGAAAAGAAACAATTAAAGAATCTAGCCCAAGTTGTGTTGCGTTGTAGAGGCCCTTCTCCATTTCATGCAATATATTTACAGGAAATATATTTGATGTTTTAGTTTAAAGAAATATCTCAAGGAAGACCTAGATAATATAGAACAATTGACTCCTTTCATGAGGCATTTGTTGTTAGTAGCCCAGATGACAAGAATTTGTCTTGTTAATTGTACCAACATGAGGTTTTATTGTTTCATGATAGAATATGGAATCCAAATCCATTTGTGGGAGACATTTATATAAGAGCATTCACATCCTTTGTGTAACATCAGATAGAATGGAAGTGATCCAAAATGGATCCAGGACAGCCTGAAAATAAAAGTTCTCATAATCGTATGAAACCAGCACCATTGTGTCCATCTCATCGCGTTGATTCCGGCCATATAATTTTTTTCCTGGTCGCGTTGACTCAGTTAACAAATTTTTATTATGGTTTGTTGATTCTTTGTGCTTACTTTCAAATATGCATTTATTATTATGGCTTCCATGTTATATCACTAATTTCTTCCTCTTTCCTCAATTACTAAATGGTTAATGTACTCATGCTTTAAAACTTAACCAAGTCTTTAAAAGATAAATTTTCAGATCAAGTGGTATCAAAGAATGTTGACGTTTGGTTTTTGAGTTTGCATGATTACCAAGGAAAAGTTGAATCGTGGTGAAGGTGAGCTTGTCGAAGAGAATCCTAAGATTCGATTGAGGATTTCTCAAAGTGAGAATATGGCATCGGAAGAGGGACTTTCTCATAATGAGATAGAGTTTCAAAAGAGCTTCTTTGCCATGTTGGAGATGGTGAAGGTTTTATATGATGATTACTTGGAGCGGAGGAGACCGATTCTAGGTGAATCTTCAAAATCCAAAAGAGAAGAAGGAGAGGATCCTCCTAAACCTCCTCCTTCACCTCCTTTGGGTGATAAAGAGAAGGCTTTGATTGAATGGCAAGGTCTTAAACTAAGAAAGGGACAAATAGTGCAAGAATACACAGATGAATTTTGTAATATGGCATTAATGTTAGACATTCCATTACATACCCAAGAAACTCTTATGAAGTATATAGGAGGTTTATCAACACACATTAGTAACACTGTATTTATGTTTGGACCTATTAATATTGATGAGTTTCTTGTTCATGAAACATACATTGAGGCAGTGAAAACAGGAGTTGGTGTCTCAGGGGAATCGTCTTCAACAAAAGAGGACAAAAGGAAGGGGAATGGAAAGATAGAAAATTCAGTAACAAGAAGGGAAGAGAATCTCTCTTGCAAGCATTGCAAGAAAGAAGGGCATGATGATGACCATTGTTGGCAATTGCATCCCGAGAAGAGACTGAAATGGTTCAAGGAGAGGAAAGGGACGCAAACAATTGTAGCAGCAACATGGCCAACAGACTTGGGATAATATTCGAGCGATGAGTCTAAAATCACAACAATTGGTTTGACAGGTAAAATTGGTGATGGATATGATTCTAGAAGTAAATTGCTTCACATAAGGTTCATAATGAAGCATACTAAGGTCGATACATTGATATATAGTGGACCTCAATCTAACTTAATTTCAGAGGAAGTGGTTAAAAAATTGTGATTAAACACTCAGATGCATCATAAAGCTTACTCACTTAAATGGATAAGAAACAATCATAAATTGCACATAACAAAGCAATGCACTTTAAAGTTTGAAATTTCATTAAAGTTTGTGGATGAGTTAACGTGTGATGTGGTGCCACTCAATGAATGTGGAATGGTCTTAGGCAGTCCTTATTTGTATGATCGCAAAGCAATCCTCTACATGGAACAGAATCAATATCACTTAATCAAAGAAGGCAATGAATATGTTGTACATGCTCATCACTTACAAGCAAATCAATCTCTACAAACAATGGAACAATTAAGGAAGGAAGCTTATGCAAGCAACACACCTATAATTGTGCCAAATCAAGAAATTGATCTTAATCATGAACATGAGATGATTGTAGAATGGAAAGTCAAATATGATTTTCTTCAATATAAGCTAATGTCGTGCAAGTACTACAAACATATTAGCTCATTTGCATTCATATTTCTGATGTTGTCATTGCTAATGTTTTCAACATGGATGGTAGTGGATTTAGTAAGATGTGAAAGAGTACAAGTGGATAACAATATGTTGTGAGTTGTCATGGTTTTTTTTCAATTGATCTTGATGAGACATAGGTGCATAGGATGGAGTTTAAAGACATAGAACAAGTGGGGTGGCCTATCCCACACTTGATGACTAGTTAGTACCCTTTTGGAGGACCAAAAGGTCTTAGTGGGGAGGTGTGATCCAAAATGGATCCAAGAAGGCCTAAAAATCAAAGTTCTTGGAATCAAATGAAACAAGCACCATTGTGTCCATCTCGTCACGTTGATTCCAACCATATAAGTTTTTCCTCAAACGGTCACCGTATGCTAAAGTTATCGCATTCTGACCAAAATCCCAAACAAGAAAAAACTCAACTAGTCAATGTCAACAGTCAAAGTCAATGATGATGTCAGTAGTATGACAGGTGATGTCATCATGACATCATCATGCTGATGTGGAATCACTAGGAGGTGACACGTGTCACTCAAATTTGGCATTTTCGGGCTGAGTTGGCAGTTGTACGAATTTGACACATGGCACTGTACGGATGACACGTGGTTGTTCGTACATGACGTGGCCCAATGGCAGGCTGACACATGGTAGTACAAATGACAGTTGGGTTGCACAGATGCTGACATGGAAGGGTGATTGTGCAGTACGGATGTGATGTGGCATGACACATGGTTGTACAGCAGATGACTGGGCAGGTGACTGGGTTGTATGGAAGTTGATGTGGCAGCTGACTGGGATGTAAAGTGATGATGTGGCACATTGATTGTACACTGACTATGTTGGTGAATGAACAGTATGATCCAATCCTAAGGTGACACATGACCCAATCACAAAATGTCATGTGGCACCCTAGATTTTTCCAAGGACTGATAGTTTAAAAATTTTCTATGGCTCCGGGGTAATCGAACATGTGACCTCTGTGGGCATTTACGACTTCAGGGAAATGGGCGGACCATTCAAACTACATGTTGGGGCTTAACCACATTGAGAAAAAATAGTATTTAAGTTTCATTTTGGCATATTTTTGGGGATAGCGCCCGGTTGACAGGACTAGCCCCGTCGACCAGGGCACGTGACCAGGGATACGATAGTTGAAAGCATGGAGATTAGGACTAGGGAATATGGGGATACGCCATATGATCGAGTTTTGGAATCCAAGATATGTGGGTGCATGGAAGTATAGGACGTGGCCATATGGGACAATGCCACAAGACCATGAGCCTAGATCGAAGGGGCCAGAGCGCGCCAGCCCAACCCTCGGCCACCTGGCAAAGCCCACATGACCAGCAGCCTGTGAATAGGGGGATGTGCTCTGCATTTTTCCAAATTTGGGTTTTTAACCTTATTATATAATTTTTATGTTGATTTTAGCATGTTTGTAATGGATTTTGGCCACTTTTGGGAGATCTGGAGCACGATTTGAGGCCAGATCTTGGGAGGAAGTTGGGAGAATGATGCCCACTCCAAATATATATAAACCAAAGGTTCTTGGAAACCTTGGAAAATTTGATAACAGGAGAAATGTTGTATAATTTTGAAGCCAAAGACATTTTTATGCAGGGAAGCCATTGAGGAGGGTAATTTTGCGAGCCAATTTTGGGAGCTATGCTCAGCCTTTTTCAGTGTCATCAGTTGTGTTGGATTATTGAGGTAGATCAAAACACATCCAGACCATTTTGTAATCCATTTGACATTTTTGTAATGTACTTTTGAAGCATTGAAGAAAAATAAGAAAGCCTCACCCACTAAGACAAAGGCCCAAAGACATAGGCAATCTTGTCGAACTTCGTTAACAACTTTGTTGTGATGGTTTGTTGATTCTTTGTGCTTACTTTCAGATCTGCATTTTTTATTATGGCTATCATGTTATATCATTAATTTCTTCCTCTTTATTCAATTACTAAATGGTTAATGAACTCATGCTTTAAAACTTAACCAAATCTTTAAAAGATCAATTTTTGCATCAGGAAGGTTGCATAGAAATTCTTGGAATACAATGAGAAAAATTGTAGCTTGTGGGTCAAAGGAGAAAATCGAAATACCAGAATAGTGTTTGGGATACACTACCTGTTGATGAAAGCACCAAGATGGGTAGCATTTGCTAATGAAACTCAACAAGAAGATATCTTGTATTCTGAAGAAAAAAAAATCATAAACATAAGATTAGAGACCTTATTGGCCTATGGATATCAGTGGGATCATTTACCAAAGTAGTTAAGAGAAAAAGAACCATTTGACCATACAA
>JASDQU010228570.1:2297-12355 GCA_032191745.1 Picea mariana | reverse complement strand
AAAGGGGGGGGAATATTTTAACAATATTTACGAAAAGTGTAACTTTACAGATATATTATTTATCCTAAGTTCCCGAGGTATGGGAACGAGTCACCAAGTGGATAAAGTTAATTATGAAGGTGAAAAGTGTCGAGTGGAAGGCATGCAATATATATTGTTGTCCTTAGTGTAATTCAGGGGAATTATCACTCTTTCGAGGAATCATCTATTGTTCTTTCCTCCATCATTAAGAAGAATATAAGTCTATATTTTTCTGTAATTATGATAATGGCTTAACCCTCAGCTTGGGAAAATCTTGGTATGATTGAAGAAGCGGGTTGCCAGGCCCGTAGTTTGTCCAACAAGCATGTTTTTAGGCCCGTGAGAAATCTCTCCAGGTGAGAGATTGGCTGGGAATTGTTCCATGGTACACTGAGCATTAGTTGTAGTGCTCTGAGACTTGTTGATTCAACCTATTGTTGAAGCTCTGGAAGGGATGTGGGGAAGGAAAATGACTATTGAGGAGAGAAGGGGCACACTTCCTGGGGTGGGACAGACATGTGGGGAATGAGGAATTGTAGACTAGTTGTAGTAGTCGACACCTTGGATTGAGCAATTTCACTATTGGTTAGACCATATATTGGCACTAGGAATACGTTTTCCCTAGTGGAGTTTGATCCCCAGCTTGGGGGTGACCTGTTGCTGAAATATTATGAGAAAAAAGATCTATGGTTGGGAGGAACATCTGAGTCACGCACATATTTGGTGTCTTTTCATAAAAGATAAGTGTTCTTATGTGCTTGTTTGTTTACTGTGTGCTTATTCATTTGTATTTGTTAGGATCTATTACTCACATAATGTTTCATATGAATAATGATTGTTATTATGTTAATAATATCTATTCTGTAAGTGCGATGTGAGTGTTTAGCATAATATTCATATATGCTGAGTATGCTAGTTGATAAGTAACTTTTGTTAAGATAGTCTTGGTAAATGATCAAGAGCTTCTCGAGAGAGGCTAGAGGTACCGTGCACGCAGAAAGTGGACCGTGTGCACAAGTGATTGGTTTCATTGTGTGCGTTGGAATGTAGTATACATGCTCAAGAAAGCTAGACCTGAAAGCATAATCAAAACAATTATGTAGGTTGTGGTATTCAGATTCTACGTATGGTTATGCTGTAGTAGTGCTCACATGTTTGGAGTGGTATTACATTCTTTATTGTCATTGTGCTCAGTATGCTTAAGAACATATTTTTATTTCAAGTTACTTCCACTGTTATAATCAGTTTAATCAGGAAGGAGTGTGGTGGGGCACGAATAAGTTTGGGTTGCATGCATTTCCTCAAGTGTTTCCACATAATCTGAAAGTTAACTATGCACTAATTTTCTTGAGGTAACATTGCTTAGTATTAAACCGAGGACGTTACTTGAGGTATCAAACCTGAATTTGGAAGGATTTGTGTGACATGACCTGACCTCAGAGGCTGGGTACGTTATATTCTGGTATCAGAGAAAATGGTTCAATAATGGACTTGTATTGGCAAGAGAATAGTGTGAAATAGACATGTGCGTTAAGTATTGGTGTTGCACAGTGCAAATTTTATTTTAATTAGAAAACCATTGGTGCATAGTGAAAAGATGTGATGCACGAGTATGCACACCAGATTTTGGATATTAAAAATCATCCAAGAAATCTAAAGATAAGATTCTGACAAAATGGTGCAAAGTTTTCATGTAATTGTTGCATGAAACCATCTAACAAATCTTAATTGCCTGCACATTTTGTAGAATTAGCAGTGATCAGAGCGTACCAGAATAAGCACAGAAGGTCAAAAGGTATGGAAGATGCACACATGACTTACAATCCTAATGATGATGGATTCAAGGATTTGTATCTCAAGTTGGGTCATTATGGTATAGAATTCAATGAGGAGAATGCAAACTTGGTAGAAACCATAAAGGGACTACAAAAATATGTCCAAATCTATAAAGATGATAACGAAAGGATTATGAAAGCCAAGGAGCAATAACATGAATTTAATGTCAAGTTGATGCAAATCTTGGAAATAATAGAAAATAAAATGGATAAGGAGATAGAGTCAAGTAGATCAAGAAGTCGCAGGTCTCATGATGAGAAAAGAAGAGAAGAAATAAGTGATGGTAAGCATTGATTTCACTCACCAAAGCATTATTTCAGAAAAGCGCGCAGTAGGTCAAGTCCATCTCATGTTAGAAACCATAAAAGAAATATTGGGATGGACAAGCTACATGGAGAAATGAATAAGAACAAGACTCCTACCTTTGACGATGAGCACAAAAAGGATGAGGATGCAGAGACGTAGCTTCTGGGTATGAGGAAGTATTTCCAACTGCATAATTACTTTTCACATGAAGAAGGGGGAATTTCTATTTATTATCTCAAGGGGAAAGCATCAATGTGTGGGATCAATATGTACAAGTGAAACACATTGATGAGAAGAAGGTTACTTGGAAGGTATTCAAACGATATTTTGAAAAACAATATTTAACCAAGTGCTACTATGATATGAAAATGAAGGATTTATTTGAACTCAAGATTGGAGGCATGACCATTTACGAGTATGAAAGAATATTTTTAGAATTGCTAAAATATGTTCCTTTCATCAAGGATGGGCAAATTAAAATTCAAAGGTACCCAAGTGGTCTACCCTCATTTATCAGTGACAAGATACAGTATAATGATCCCAAGACATTGAAGGAGACTATTAGACATTCTAAATGTATTTATGATTAGAAAGGGAAGATATACTTTCCAAAAGGATTGGGAAGACAAGATGAAAAACAAGGTGGAACATAGGAAGAAGGGGACTAAGCCACCATTTTTTGGAAACACTGTGCAAGGACAAAAAATTTTCAAGGAGCCCAGAATGACTGAGGAAATGGAAACTAGGCAAAGGCAGCAACCAATGGAGTGTTGGGGTTGCAATGAAAATCATATGTTTAGATATTTCTCTCNACATGGGTAGAAGTGTGCCAAAAATTTATGCAGCCCTAGAAACCAAGCAAGTTGAGTTTCAGTCACACATGATTGAGGTGGAAGGTAAGATTAATGATCAAACCATTGCTATTTTAATTGATTCAAGGGCTAGTCATAGTTATCTAGATTCTAATATGGTGGAAATATTCCAATTGCCGAGAATCAAGTTTGGAAAACCTTGGTTGGTTCATTTAGCTATAGGAGAAAAAAGAAAAGTTAATGAGATGGTCAAGGCATGTCCAATGGAAATGAATGGACTACGCACAAAAGATGATTTGAATATTATACCTTTGGGATCGTACGATTGCCTCATTCATATGGATTGGTTGGATAAGCACCATGCTATCCTAGATTGTTACAATAAGGAATTCACTTGATTGTATGAAGAAGGAAACTTAAGAACTGCCCAAGGAATTCCAAGAGATGTAACTATCAGAGAAGTTTCAACATTGCAATTGAAAAAAAGTTATAAGAAATGATTTCAACTATTTGCAGTGCACATGGAGGAGGCACCCGTGGATAAAGTGCCAAGTGTTGAAGATTGTGAAATACTAAAGGAATTTGAGGATGTATTTAAGGATATACCGGGGTTGACACCGAAAACAGATATCGATTTCTCTATTAATATGATGTCGTGAGCAATACCTGTATCTAAGACTCCTTATAGGATGAGTATGCCAGAATTGAAGGAGTTGCAGATGCAACTTCCAGAGCTTATGAAGAAGGGGTATATATTCCCAAGTGTGTTGCCTTGGGGTGCGCCTGTTTTATTTGTGAAAAATATAGAGGGGACGTTGACACTTTGTGTTGATTTTAGGTAGTTGAACAAGTTAACGATGAAGAACAAGTATCCTTTGCCAAGGATATATTACCCGTTTGATCAACTAAGGGGCACAAGAATATTTTCCAAGATAGATCTGAGATCTATATATCACCAAGTGAGAATAAAATAGGAAGAAATAAAAAACACTTCCTTCATAACAAGGTATGGTCACTAAGAGTTCACAATGGTTCCATTTGGGTTGTCGAATGCACCAACTATCTTCATATTTTTAATGAATGGATTTTTCAGATATTACTTGGATAAGTTTGTCATTGTATTTTTGGATGACATACTTATTTAGTCAAAGTATGAAGAAGATCATGAGCAAAAATTGAGGATGTTGTTGCATGTATTGAGGGAGCATCAAATTTATGCAAAGTTGAGAAAGTGTTCATTTTACCAGTGACAGATTCATTACCTGGGTCATATCATTTCATAGGAAGGAATAGATGTGGAGCCAACGAAGATAAATCCATTGAGGAATGGCCAACACCAATAAATGTCGCAGAAGTGAGGTCCTTTATGGGACTCGTAGGGTACTACAAATTTTTTATTGAAGGATTATCAAAGATTATGTATCCAATCATGTCCTTGTAGAAGAAAGGTATGCTATTTGATTGGACTCCAGATTGTGCAAAGAGTTTTCAACACTTGAAGAATTTGTTGACAAGTGCACTAATTTTGAGAATTGTTGATCTAGATGCATAATTCATTGTGTGCACAAATGCATGCAAGGAAGGACTAGGTGGAGTCCTCATTCATAATGAGAATGTGATGTGCTACGAATCAAGGAAGTTGAAAGAGCATGAAAGTCTCTATGCTACTCATGATTTAGAATTGGAAGCTTTACTGCATGCCTTTAATATGTGGAGAAATTATCTCATGGGTAAAAGAGTTGAGCTAAGATTAGATCATTTTGGTCTAAAATATTTGTTTGGACAACCAAGTTTGAATGCTATACAAAGCAGGTGGTTAAAGTTCCTTAGTGAGTATGACTTTGACATAAAGAATATCATAGGAAAAGAGAACAAGGTGGCTGACACACTCAGCAAGAGGGTGCATGAGATGCATGCTACAACCATTAGCATGTACCAGATAGATTTGTGCGACATAATTTTAGAATTTGCCAAATCATATATGCGTTTTGTGGATATAAAGGTGAACTCACAACAGGGTGTGTCGTAGCAAAAAGTTGAAGGTTATGAGTTGAGAGAGGATGGGATCTTCATGTATAGGCATCGAGTCTATGTGATGAATGTTTAGGATTTGAAATGCATGATGTTTTCATAGATGCATAAGGTTCCTTATGCTAGACATCCAGGTTACCAAAAAACAATTGTTGTAGTCAAGAAGAAACACTATTGGCCAGGTATGAAAAATGAAGTTGCTGATTTTATTGCTAGATATCTCGAATGTCAGAAGTTCAAGGCTGAGCACATACATCTAGCTGGTTTTCTATAGCCTTTTCCTATTCATGAGTGTAAGTGGGAAGTTATATTGATGGATTTTATAACTAATCTTCCCAGATCAGCCAAGCAACATGATTCTATTATGGTGGTGGTGGACAAGCTTACTAAAGCTACCCATTTTATTCCAGTGAAGTCAACGCACAAGGCAACCAACATTATATAAATGCGAGAAATTTCTAAATTTCATGGTGTACCTAAGACAATTGTGTTTGACACAAATTCCAAGTTCACTTTGAACTTTTGGAAAAGAATATTTTTAATGTCCCTAATCCAAACCCCATTTGTATTTGCTCATTTAGGCTGGTGAGCCATTTTGGTTTTGTGCGCACTTGAGCAGTGCATGATGTAATGATCCATATGGGCTGGTGAGTCGTTGGCAAGAAGTGTAGATGTAATGATCCATATAGGCTGGTGAGTTGTTGATACCAAGTTTTGGTACTGCTCGCACCAGTGGAATGCGCGAGGCTGGTTATCAAGAGAGGGTGTGAATATTCCATAGTGTTGTGTGCACACAAGTAAGTACGCGAGAATTGTTGTGATGTATATATATATGTATATGTTTTGAGGCCGGAGAGATTGTGTGACTATTGGGCGAGTGAGACAGGACACAATCAGGTTAGTGAGACTATTCTTGTAAAGTGTATCACACTCAGGTTATTAATATATTACATCACTACACGCATAATGACTCAGACAAAAAGAGATGTGGGGCTGAATCCACCGAAAAAGGGAAAAGGGGGGAATATTTTAAGAATATTTCCAAAAAGTGTAATATACAGATATATTATTTATCCTAAGTTCCCGCAGGATGGGAACAAGTCACCAAGTGGTTAAAGTAAATTCTGAAGGTGACAAGTGTCGAGTTGAAGGCATGCAATATATATTGTTGGCCTTAGTGTAATTTGGGAGGTCACTCATTTGGAAACCCTTCAGATGGAATTTCCTCTGTGAAGGAATAAATTTTTTTGTTGTAACTTATTGTCATTTTTTCTTAACCCTGTGCTTGGGAAAATCTTGGTATGATTGAAGAAACGAGTTCTGAGGCCCATAGTTTTCCAAGAGGCGGGTTGTCAGGCCTGTGAGAAATCTCTCTAGGTGAGATATTGGCCAGGAATTTTTCCCTGGTGCATTGGGAATTAGTTGTAGTTCTCTGAGACTTCCTGATCTGATTTGTTGCTGAAGCTCTGGATTAAGGGAAGTGGGGCAACTGAGGGACTTTTGATTAGAGAAGGGGCACACTTCCTGGGGTGGGATGAGAATGTGGGGAATGAGGGGCTATAGACTAGTTGTAGCAGTCGACACCTTGGACTGAGAAATTCCATTGTTTGTTAGACAATACATTGGCATTAGGAATCCTTTTTCCATGGTGGAGTTTGAGCCCTAGCTTGGGGGTGACCTGTTGTTGAAGGATTATGATCAACAATGTCTATGGCTGTGAGGAACATCCGATTCATGCATGAAATTGGTGACCTTCATAAAAGATAAATGTTATTATGCATTTGTGTGTTTACTGCATGCTTATTCGTTTGTATCTATCATGATATATTACTTGCATAGTGTTTCATATGCATATTGGTTTTTACTATGTTAATATTATCTATTCTATAAGTGAGATGTGAGTATTTAGCATAATATTCGTATATGATGAGTATGATAGTTGATAAGTAACTTCTGTTAAGACAGTTATGGTAAATGGTCAAGATCTTCCTTAGAGAGGTCAGAATTACCGGGCATGCAGAAAGTGGTCCGTGTGTACAAGTAACTGGTTTTGTTGTTTGCATTGGAGTGTAGTATGTGCACATAGGAAAATAATACTTGCAAGTGGAATCTGAAAAGTTATGTTTGTTGTGGTATTCGAATGCTCTGTATGGTTATGTGCACAACAATGTTCGCATGTTGGAGTGGTCTTAGGTTTTGTAACATCCGTGTGCCCAGTGTGCATGAATGTACAATTATATTTTCAAGTTACTTTCATTGTTATAATCTATATAAATAGGAGGAGCTATGCTGTGGCACAAACCAATTTGGGTTTTGCACACTTCTTGGAGTGATTCTGCGCAATCTAAATGTTATATGTGCACTAATTTTCTTGATGTAACAAAGCTAAGAAGTAATCCAAATATGTTACTTGAGGTATCAGACCTGAAGTTGGGAGATTTTGTGTGATGTGGCCCATCCTGGGAGCCTAGGGACGTTACATTATGGTATCAGAGCAATGTAAGAGTGTTTTATGGAGTAGCATGGCCCAACCTGGGTGGATGGGGATGTTACATTATGGTATCAGAGTTATTGTTTCAACATTGGAGTTTTATTGGCTGGAAATTATCATGAAATAGACATGCGCGTTACATTATGGCATTACGCAGTGTAGAGTTTATTATACGTGAAAACTAATGGTTAAGAGATGTGATGTGCGAAAAGTATTGATGCACAGTGTGCACATTAGAAATCAGGATATTAAAATCATCCAAGAAATTTGAGGGAAGGATTCTGACAAACTATGCAAAGTTTTCATGTAGTTGTTGCATGAAATCATCTAACAAATCTTAATTTCCTACACATTTTTCCGAATTAGTAGCGATTAGAGAAGGACATAGTCAATGTAGAAGGTTAAGAGCATGGAAGATGCGCATAGGATTTACAGTCCTTATGATGAATTCAGAGATCTATATGTTGGTTTGGGTGTTGATGGTACAAAATTTGAGGAATGCATGAATTTGGTAGAAACCATAAAAGTACTGCAAAAAGATGTCCAAATCTATAAATTTAATAATGAAAGGCTTATGTGAGCCAAGGAGCAACAAGATGACTTCAATGTCAAATTGATGCAAAGCCTAGACATAATAGAAAATAAAAAGGATAAGGAGATAGAGATAAGTAGGTCAAGAAGTCATAGGTCTCATGATGAGAAAAGAAGATAAGAAAGAAGTGATGATAATCATCGACCTCATTCACCAAATCATTCATTTAAGAAAGTGTGTAGTAGCTCAAGCCCATCTCTTGATAGAAAACATAAGAGGAGGACTTAGGTGGATGAGTTACGGGGAGAAATGAGTAAGATCAAGCCTCCTACATTTTATGGTGAGCATAAAAAGGATGAATATGTGGAGACCTGGTTGTTGGGTACGAGGAAATAATTCCAACTGCATAACTATTCTATGCAGGCAGAAGGGAGAATATCCATTTATCAACTCAAGGAAAACATATCAATGTGGTGGGATCAAAATGTACAAGTTCAACACATTGATGAGAAGAAAGTTACTTGGAGGTGTTTATTTTTCAATAGGAAAGGTTTAAGCATGAAGTTCATTCCATTTTATCATTTTACTTAAACCATAAACAATTTTGTTGTAGCAACCACGATCATAAGAAGAAACACCATGCACAAGTACACAAGAAGTATCCTGGGAAACCCTTCTCAACAAGGGAAGAAAACCCAACCAATCCTTTTCTATATTCTTCAAGAGAAAGACCTCCACCACCAAGAAAACCTATCACACAAAAGGGTGCTCACAAACCCTAGAAGACTAGCGCCCAAGAGAGGTGCACACTTTTCCCAAGAAGATGTACTTGATGAAATTTCCAAACTCACACTTAAGATATGATTCCTCAATGGGGAATTTACCTTTACTTATATTATACTGGACCTGCCAACATAAATGTCTATTGGAACAATAGGGCCGACCTCAGTAACTCACAATATAATTAATAATTACCATATTAATTATCTTTTACATTAATTATATTTTACATTAACGTGGGGCCGACCTGTACCCTTTACATTACAATTAGGGTTACAGGTAAGTCTAAATCTTGAACAATATAGCAAGGGATATCATACACCCAATAGTGATCAGTCACTAGGGGCACATCCATAGGGATGCCCATATCTCTATCTCACTGCATTTCACAGAAGACCCACACTTACTAGTTCTCAGCCACTAAGATCAAGTTCACTTGTGCTCATCCACAGACACGTCCAACTCAATAGATCTTCTTTTCCACTGCATTACACAAGAGAGTCATATAGAGTTCATCATCTCAACTCTCTGCTCATAGGAGGATAATACATCATTTTCATCTCTGTCTCATAATGACTCACCCAACTCATGGAAATTCACACATTCACCTTGTGCTCAACCACATGCATGTCCAACTCAACATATCTCCTTTCTCACTATGTTACACAAGAGAATCATATGGAGTTATTCTCAACTCTCTATAAGGAGGAGGCCATCACTACGTCCCAGTTTTGTCTCAGATAGAAACCACACACCCATATCAGGGGCTCTCTCTCAGGTTTGTTTCCTGGAGGATGTCTCACGCATCTGTAATCATCAACACTCCCTCTCAGCTAGGGAGGAATTCTCCATCAGGCCAAGTCTCGTATGAAAGTACTCAAACTTTGTCTTGGCTGTAGTCCTCAACACTCCCTCTCAACTAGAGAGGTATTCTTCAACAAGATAGTTTGGTGAAGATGTCTGTAATCTGCTCATGTGTAGGAAGGTAGAACACGTGTAATGCTTTCCTCTGCATCATGTATCTGAAAATGATATTTTATATCAACGTGTTTCAATATATCATGAAACACAAGGTTCTAAAAGAGTTTCACATAGCTCTGGTTATAATCATAAAATCCATCTCATGATCAAGTAAATCTGTCAAAAGTTTATGAAGTCACATTGCTTCACACACTCAATGATATATACTCTTCTTCTATGGTACTCAAGGCCACAGAGCTTTGTTTCCTAGTGCAGCAGGAAACAAAGC
>JASDQU010228568.1:0-17232 GCA_032191745.1 Picea mariana | reverse complement strand
TTGTGAAACATCATGAGAGGACCTCTTGTAAGGGAGCTAGTGTTTTCTTTCCTACAACAACTAAGTCTTATTAAGTGGAATGAAAGATTTAGGATTTGATTGAATTTTCTTAGATTAGAGTTAGATGCCTACTCCTGCATATATTTTGCTGGCATCGTCACAAGCTTACGAGCATCCCTGGTTGATAATTAAATGAAAGCAATTTAAGCAATTGAATTTCCCAACAGGCCTCTCATGTCCAAGAAACCATTGAGGTATATTTTTCATGCTTGGATATGAGTATGATTATAAATATACTATGCACATGGAACAATGGAAATAATCCTACACTTGATAAAATATTTCCTTTTTCAAGTGGGGTAGGATAGTAGATCAGTAAATTTCAACAAATGTTGTATATAGTTAGTGGTCTATCTTAAAGTATAGTGCAACAACCCTTTTATGTTTTTTTTAATAAGTGGGCAATGTCAACATTTGACAAGGAAGTTTGTTGAAAAGAAGGATTTGTTTGTTCATGTTCATGACATTTGTTCATATAGTAGATTTATGTTGATAGAAAGGCCGATATGATGGTTTTATATAAGTTGAAATATTCAAATAGTTTGCATCCAACAAACATCTTAAAAGGAAACTTCATCCCTTGCCAAAAACATTACTTTTCAACTCTTCATTGGGTTCTACTCCTTTGGTACTAGAACTACATAATGCACTACATGTACCTTTGATCAGTCTTAAAGCTCCGCCATTCACATCAAATTTGATAGAATATCTTCATAATTCTGAGTGTGATGGTCTTCATAGCTTAAATGCTCAGATCTGTATGAAAACAAGTAATATATCAACAATATCCCAACATCCTAGATGCACTCTCTAGTTCCAATCAAGCATTTCACATAGGTTCGATCTACATAGTTCAAGCATCCATTCATGACATCTTTCTTCAACACTCATATTTCTTTTATGGTTTTCAACACTCAAGTTCCTACAAAAATATTTAGAATACAACTCATTTATGTAAGTATCAAATTCAAGAAACTAAGGTAACTTGAGGCAAAAATTTTTATAATCCTTTTAATCTATTAAAGATAAAGGAAATTATCATAAATAAAACATTCTAATATTGTTATTCTATTTTATCTACCACTTATCCTCATAATTTTAACCCATCCCACCAATACCCACTATTACTCCCTTACAACCCCACATTTGTCACTTTCAAAACCCCTAACCATGCTTTTGAATTTCCTCAATTGATGGTTGTGAAGTGTTGAAGTAGTACATCCTTCTCTCTACCAGTGCAGACTTGTAGATTGCATATGAAAAGTGTTATAGTGGCAAGGTTTCTAGACCAGCAAAAGGGCAAGCAGTTATATATAGGAAGATATTGTACCTACACATATTCATTCTTGTCCATTATAGAAGTTAAATAGACTGCACAGTGCCCTAAACTAGAATATGGTCCAGTAAAGTCATTAATCTCTGTCTCAACTTTTTTTTCCAGTAGTTGAGGAATATGACTAGGAGTATATAGAAGTAGGAACAATTTAACGAAGAACATGACTTGAGAGAACGTTTTCCTTGTTTTGGAGACCTTCCTGCTAATTTTAGGCAACAAACTTTCAAATACAATAGACACTTGGTTCTTGTTACTTAAAATGCAGGTATATGTGTATTAAAGTTCCTTTTAAATCTATAAAGAATGCACTTTCATATATGAAATGGTGTATTAAATAAAAATACTCTTTCAATCATGCCTATTATGGCAACAATTAAAGAAAAAAGTTGTGAATTCGATGATTGTTCTTTGGGCCAAGATCTATGCTCCTCTCCTCCCTCAGTAATTGTAATAGGTGGTGGATTTGTTGGGCTAGAAACTACCAATGCTCTTCACAATGCATATTTCAAGGATATTTTGTTGGCGTCAAGGGATGGAGTGGTGTAAGAGTTATTGTGGAGGATGGAAGAATATTTATATGGGAAACATTTCCCATGCATGTGTTATCCCTCTTCATAATGGTGGCTTGTTGCAAAATGGTGTTCGCCAATTACCATTAGCTAGAATGATTACAAACTTCACAAATACCACAACAAATAATCCCATAGTTTTACGATTTAAAGTAGTTACATATTTTTAACATTTTGGCCATGTGATACATATTTGGGGTGAGTTATTTGTAATAGATATGTTCCTCTCAAAGTTCAAGGTGACCCATGATAGTAAATTTAATGAAAATTTCAGCCAAAAGAGGCTTTTGAAGGGAATTGAAATGATATTTATAGCTTATGGGATGCAAAGGGATCTATCTTGAAAAAAACATGTTTGTAAATAATTCTTTGTGCACATGCTTGGATTGATAGAAGCAACTAATACTTGGAATAAATTTGGGAATTTTCAAACATTTTATCAGGATGTAGTTGGAGGGTTATAACAACAACGTTAATGGGTCCTTCAATTTTCTATGTGACGTTATGACTATTCTACATTTCAGAGTCTCTACGATGGATGGTAAGCAAGTGAAGAAATATTTCTTAAAAACAATTGTTGTAAAATCTCTTCAACAAAGAAAATGTTGCAACGGAGCTTGCCTTGTTTGTAGAAGGATTACATGGGGGATTTAAGTTACCATGGAGGAATATGTAGAGAAGAAACAAGAAATACAAGGAATTATGGGTGGCAAAGAAAACTCCTGGTATGTAATCAAAACAAAAATTGTCAAGATATGGAAGAAAAGAAATTTTCATATTTGGCAGTGAGCCTCAAGTATTATATCCTTCTAATGTACCATGGTGGAAGAAAGAAAATACTTCTATCTGCCACTTTGGTACTATTCATTACATTACTTACATTTTCTTTGGTAAATAATTTGCTTCAATAAATTCCTTTTTGATGTTGTTGCAAAACATTGTGTTTAGATTGCAATACATCGTCATGGATGTTATGTTCTTTAACTATGTGTTGATCATTTCTTTGGAGCACAATGAGATTGTTTGGTGGTAGAAATAGTTGTCAATGGGTTTAGGCTATCCTAAGAGTGTAATCCATGCTATCTGACCACATGTGCCAACATTGTGGAGCAATTTGTTTTGAAGAAAATTATTTTACATACCAATATGAAGAAATTTTTCTCTGATGATCTATCATTATTTGCACAATTGATTTACTATTATTTTTAAAATTTTGTATTATGTGCAGAAAATGATTTCATGATATCTCACAAATAAAGAAATGGGTTCTTTTGACTTTTGGAGGGGAGAAGCATTGCAATAATATGAACAAACCCAACAAATTTCTCACCAAGTCAATGCAAAGTTTTTGAGAAATGAACATAGTCACCTACAATCATTTTGTCTTTATATCAAAATCCATGATGTGGGTATCTCCAATTTTTGGTAGGGAGAAACCTAAAGGGATTACCAACAACCTCACAAAATTTCTCAAGAACACAGTTCATAAATTTGAAGAAATCATTTTTTTGTGTGGAAGCTTCAGATCCATCTATTTTAGTTGTTGTCTCCATCCTTTGGTAGCTCAAAGTATATATTTTATTAGAACAAATATCATTTATTGAGAATAAAAAAAATTATATTTATTGATGTGGATACATGAACCAAATCAGATTGAATCAACGAACTCAGTGGATACATCGGTGTAAATATTAGGAGAGATTTAAATGAAGGAGTTTATTCTGATTACAATTATAGTTCACATTTTAACAAATATGAAGAGTGGGTTTCTGTAAACTATCCTATATACTACAAGGTGATTGATGTAAAATATGTTGAACATGTTCAACAGTTTTTGATGTCTGATTCAACATCCAAGAAAGCAATGAAGGAAGCTGCAATTTGGTAGGAATAACTTCAGAAGGCCTAAGAAATCATCTGGTGGTTAATTTTCATAGCTATTTAGAGGAGTTGTTTACATTTGGACTCGGGAAAAGGTTGATTAAAATTATTAGGGAAATCCAATAGGTGATCCTTTGGCACAATTGTAGCTACTAAGGGGATGAAAGTATACATTTTGACAATGAATATGTTTGGTCCAATCACTAATGGAATTGTGGAAATGATTCAACAATCTGAAAGTGTTAAAGAAATTACAGATCTACTTGTTGGGAACACCACAAAAGAAACCACTAAGGCCTTTGCAAGTGGATATGTTGCATTAAATTCTTTCATTTTCTTTGGTGTCTTTATGGATAAAAAATCATCTTATGCTAATCAAAATTTCAACCGGGTTGATATAGTTATTCTAAATATGTTTCTTTGAGGTCTATTGGGATCAAATATTGATTCAATGCATGGAGAAGTTGTTCAGGAAGTACAGAGGTAATTTATAGATCAACCTGACATCTTCTCTACTTAAGAGAAAATTTGTATGGTGTACCTGATCAATTCATAGTTCATTTGCACGAGGACATGCCAATCCTTAGGTGTGGGGGAGATGTTGGCCTGGTAAATTGACATCTTTTACACCATCAATTGGTCTCCTTTTACCTTATCCCTACATCTGATTACCATTTTTATTATTATATCTACCCATATTTATGCCTAACAAGATTAGAAAAGAAAAATGTTGTCAATACTCATAATTTCCTTTGTTTTTAATTATTTAGAGAGGATTTGGATTAATGTTGTTGATGAAGGTTTTTGACAATTCAGTTCCTATACCTATTGTTCAGTTATTGTACCCAACCTCCAAGCTTAGCGTATATGTGCACCTCAAGAGACAAAATGAAGAAAATGGTTTTTTTAGCAATACCTCCAATATGGTTTTGTGTCCACTAGTTCATACCTAGGTCACACATGTGGACCTCTAGCCTATTGTCAAAGCTCATGGTAAAAACGTTCCATATAAAAAGAGGTGATTTTTCAATGTGATTTATGAGAAGCTGAAGGTGAATCTTGAAATTCTGTGATATGGGTTTTCGGAAGAATGATCCCAATTAGGTGAATTGTGAGCGTTTTCCTCAAAAAGTGCATGGTTTTGGAGATACAACCACTTTTCCAAAGATGAGGTTTCCAAAAGAACAAATCGTTTGGATTTACAAAACACCTAGTTAAAAAGTAGATCCATCATTTCCATGTTTAATCGATTGATACTATTGGTCCAATGCAGTCATAAATTTTCCATTAGAGTAGGATGTGTTCCTCCATATACTTTTCCTGCATCTCACAAGCCTATGATCTCCCGGGTTGATGATTTGATGTCCAAAATTTATTACATATAATTTTCCCCACACTTGGTGAGCTCACCTTCAATAGACATCTCTAAAGAGAAAATTAGTAAATTCGAGAAGCATACAAGAGGCATTGGCTCAAAAATTATAAGGAAAATTGTTTATGATGGACAAGGGATAGGTAAGAGTAGACAAGGCATATTGAACCCCATTTTAGTAACACCATGGGCCAAGCATGAAGGCCTAGACTTTGACAAAAGAATTGAAAATTTTATCACCACAAAGAAAAACATTTTCGTGAAGGAAATGGGCATGCCAGTGTTAGTTTTCTCATCAGGAGAAGGAGCAATAGTTGAGTGAAGGTGTCAAATCACCACCACATCGGCCTTTTGGTATATTGAATGAGATCCATGATGAGGAGAGTTTGTAGACTCGGCCCACACCTACACTCAAAGAAAGTAGCAAACCAATCAGTGAGAGAAATAAGAAAAACAAGAAGACCAAGAGGTCTACATCAAATAAGAAATTTATTGTTTGTCACTACTGCAAGAAGAGAGGCCAAAATGCTTCCAACTATTGGTATGAAAAGACACGCAAATATTGTGGAAATAAAGGCTATCATGAGGTATCGTGTTGGGAGAAGCAAGCCATGTTCCATAGGTCTAATTTTTTTTATCAAAAGAAAGATGAGAGGACTCCACCAATACAATAACAAACTCAGAGCTACAAAGAGAGGAGGATTATTTCAAACAATCCATATTACAACACTAATAATGTTTTCCACCATTGCAAGTTGAGTGGACATTGGGAAGCAAAGTGTTGGAGGATTCATCCAAAGGTTCACCCCAAAAACTGTATAGCTAGTAAAAAAGTGTGGAGAGTGAAGATTATGGAATATGAAGAGTGGTCTACCTCAATCCAAAAGGAATAAATTGTCCAAGTAGAAATAGTAGAAGAATGGGACATTGAAAAAACCAAGACAAACAATAGGTTAATACCAAGGGCAGCCACAATACAGTTCTTATGTTCAATATTGCATCCAAATAAACCCTTCTTGGACATGTTATAGAGAGTGGTGCATAGAGGCCAATGACCTTGGGGATGTTTGGAGAACATAGGAAGTGCTTGCAATCATCTGAATGCACCATAGAGTGTTTTCCATGATGCGCAGAAATTGATCCTAGATGAAGAAGGAAACCATACATCCTGTTAGCACTAGAAGTCACCTCTGGATTGCGGCAGAGGTAAGCCTGATACCCATCAGTTTATGTCACAGTGAATCATTTAGATAAGGTCTAATGTGCGCAGGCTCAAGAGAATATCGCTTTAACTCAAAAAATCGAACCAGGAAATGCATGAGCACATGAGGTATTGATCTAACTTCAGTCAGTAAGTTGTAATAAAGGGTGAGTAGGAGGAAGAACTTAAAGAAGACGAAGTGGTCTACTGTGGACGTTTGGTCTTTCGGCAGCCAAAGGAGGAGAAAACTCGAAAGATAATATCTTCTTGTCTCTGAGTTACAGGGAACTAAATGAAATTATCATGAACTAAAATCAACCATACATCAAAATTCAATGATAATCGCCTGACTAGATCGTCCATGCCTAGGTCATTCAGTGTTGGAAGGAAAGAAACACAGGAAACTGATTAAAACCGATAGTTGTTTCACTATGATCAAACATACATCATGCAAACACAGCTATCCTCAAATAGATCTTCCATTCTCGAGTGTCCTAATACAACTTTTACAAAGAGATGAAAAAGGAGACTAAATTTCATTAGACAAGAAGTCTCAAATGCATATACATAACCAGAGAACCATAATGTTCATTAAAACTTTACAATACAAGAGCCTTTCTCTACCATCGAACCTTACAAAATAAAAAACATGAGTATATATACTCAGAACTACTAATGTCCCCCAAGGATGCAATTGGACCCCTGCATTCAAAGCTTTGTGTTTCTTCTCCTTCTTTCAGACTGCACAAAATTTCCTTTGTCAGATGCAAATCTAAGACAGTATGGGCTTTGAAGGAAAATTGCATGACATGTCGACCTTGGGCTGACAACGCGCCTCCACGACCAGTGCTTCCATGCTTCCTATTTATGGTTGAAACAAGGTTTCAACCACCTTCTTCGGTTTCATTAACTGCCCTTATTGGGATCGGGACGAGCCCAAACGTCCATGAATGCTCTTAGGTGGTGCTCCTGACATGTTGAGTTAAAATTGGCACCTTGAAACCATGTTGCCTTCCTCTATTGTTAATACAAACGCTCTCGACCCCTTTGGTGTGGCTCTTTTCAACCACCCCTTGTGACTGTGGGCCGTGACCTCACGCTTGTCCCGCATGATGTTTTGGGGTTTCTCATTTCAAGATTTTTCACCCCATATTGGCTTCAATATCACGATGCCCAAAATCGCGAAACGATCGTTGAGATCGACGGTCATACTTGCTTCAAAATGGACGGCCACAATCATTCCCTTGACAATACGAAATGTCAACTATGCGACGAGTGCTATCCCCTTTTCCTGAACCTGCTTCCTTTGTGACGGGACGCTAGGACCATGGGCCCAATTTTTGGGATTTTTCATGATTTCACGTTTCGAGAGAAAGAGATGTTGCTCCTAGGAAACCTCTGATTCGTGAAATCACGAAATCAGGATTTTGCATTTCGGGGCTACAAGCTATGGGTGCACCTGTCGACGAGAACCCCGAACTCTTGATTCTCAAAATTGTTGAAGTCAAATCAATAGCCCTCTGCTTCTCACCAACGAACGTCCTAGATCTTCCCCTTCGTGAATCGGGATTTCGCGATCCTTGATGCATAATCTCTCAACATTTTAAATCCTGATTCTCGTGCTCCCTTGATTCCATATAAGACCGTTCTCAGTGTTGCGTCCTATAATAATGAAGACTTGGATGGCACGGTTAGGACTTGGGAAAAACAAAGACTTGGTAATAGAGGAAAAAAGAGAATAAATTGGCCATAGGGGGAACAAAAAGGCTCAGGGCCGACATCACTCAAAAAAACTTCGACAATGAAAACCAGTCAACAAAAGGATGAAAGCAAACAAAAAAGGAAAATATACACCAGGAGGAGAAATCTATGATCGGGTCTGCAAAAAGGGGGGAAAAGACAGGAAAAATCACAAACCTAGGAAAAAATCACCATCCACTAGAACATGACAAGCTTAATCGCTAATATTTGGCTCCACGGGGGATGGCATGCTCCCTGGGAGCTGCCAAGAATGCGCAGCTCTAATGCCCCCTTTTTTTGTGTGTTATAGAGTCCCTTATTCAAAACAAGAATAAACATAAAACATGAACTATATTTACAATGGTGGGACACCGACTGGGACTTTTAAACAAAAAATCTTTTCAAGAAGTGCCCATTTACAGGGCAAGCAAAAAATTCACCACCCTCCAGATTCTGCAATCTATAAGTATTATTGGGAAGTGTCTCAGAAATCTTGAAGGGTCTGATCCAAAGGGCCTCAAATTTACCATGATTTCCCTTGTCTTGTCTGGGCGCATCCCATTTGAGCACTATCTCTCCCAGCCGGAAATCCTCTTTTCTACTCTCCTTGTCAAAGGCCTGCTCAATTTTCTGCTGACAGTCATGTTCTTTGTCCATCACTTGCTCTCTAGTCTATTGTACTTCTACCAGTTGATGAATCCTCCTAATCATATCATTAGGCTCTTCCTAGTAGTATTGGGAGAATTTTTCTATTGGAAAGGCGAGCTGAGAGGGAAAATTTTCTTTAGTCCCATATACAACCTAGAAAGGAGAGATGCCCAGGGACCATTTAGTTGTCACTCTATTAGCCCACAAAGAAAATTTCAGCTTTGAATCCCATGATTTCTTATTGTCCTCTAACAGTCTTTTGATGATTTTGATGAGGATTTTGTTATAGGACTCTGCTAATCCATTGCCTTGCAGATAATAGGGGGTAGAGTGGATTAACGCAATTTTGAACTGCTCACAGAATCGAATCAATGGTTCAGCTTTGAAATATGCAACGTTATCAGTGACGATTCTTCTTGGATAGCCAAACCTTGCTATGATATCCTCCAAGAAGCTGATGATTACCTTGTGGGGCACACTTCTTATGGGGATAGCTTCTATCCACTTGGTAAAATAATCTGTGGCCATCAAGATCCATCTAAGTTGACCATTGGATGCAAGATGACTCTCCCCAATGAAGTCTAGGCCCCATTGCTAGAAGGGCCTTGAAGAAATCATAGGTTTCAATGGCAGGGGCTTTAGCTGTTGTTTTCCTAAGAATTTCTGACATTTAGCATAGGCTCTGACATTTGTGAAAACATCAGTGAACAGAGTGGGCCAGAAATAAATAGCCTTGAGAATATAACGAGCCATCATTTTCCAGAAGTGATGCCCCCCACATGAAATGTCATGAAAGTCTGACATAATCCTTTGTGCTTCGTGTGGGTCTAAAAATCTCAGAAGTACCCCCAGGGGGTCTTTCCAATATATTTTTTTACCAACAAGGAAGTATTTAATGGATTTGAGCTTTAAAGTTCTTTCCTTGTTCCTTTGCATGCCATCGGGGGGGCACAACTCTTGTAGAAAATATATGACATCCTTGTACCAAGGGCATCCTGCTAATGGGAGGTCTACCTGAGCATTTTTATCATATAATTCATCCTGTTGATTTTCTGAGCATTCGTTGATGAATCTTACCCCCAAGGCTTTGTAATTAGATTCATCCAGCATTTTGGCTAAACCCTGACCTTTAATCAATTTGGTGGGCTTTATCTCCGAGTCAAATTCAAGGATTTTTGCAATCCATCGGCTCCTCCTTCCATCTATGTACGGCTGAATGATATTTTCCTTCACGGCAGTTGAAGGGACATATGCAGTGATGTTTTATTATAGTACATAGAATCTGAAAGCCTTGATAGCTTTAACCAAAGCGTAGGCTTTCTTTTCCATCATGTCATATTTTATCTTAGTATCTCTCAATGCCCGACTGAAAAAGGAGATGGGTTGCTCCAACTCTTTAACATTCCTCTGTAACAGAACAATCGCTACAGTGTCAAATGAAGCAAATGAGAAAATAAATAAATCATTTGAGTAATCGAGGTTGATAAGAATTGATGCCTCATTCAAGGCCTTCTTTATCAGATCAAAGAAATTTCGAGACTCAATAGTCCATTTAACTTCATTTCCCTTCCTCAACATGGTTGTTATAAGCTTTGCCATCTCAACAAAATTGGAAACAAACCTCCTCAGAAAATTAATTTTTCCCAGGAAAGATTGGACTTCTTTCTAAGATCTTGGGAGTGACAAGGTTTGAATTTCTTCAACTCGGTTGGGATCAATATTGACTCCTTTGACTGATACTATGTAGCTCAACATCTTTCCCTCCTTCATGGAAAACAAATACTTTTGGGGATTTAAGGAGAGACCAAACTTTCTGCATTTCAGGAACACCCTTCTCAAGTGCTCATAGTGCTCTTTATCATACTTGGAGAAAACTATAATGTCATCTATATAGATGACCATGAACTTGTCCCTTTCTCCAATGAAATCTATAAACATGGCTCGCTGAAAGGTCGCCCTTGCGTTCATCAATCCAAAGGGAATTTGGGCATACATCAACGTACCCCAAGGAGCGGTGAAGGCCATTTTTTCTCTGTCCTCAGGCAGGACTGAGATCTGATTATAGCCCGAAAATCCATCAATCATGGATATCCTTGATGTGTCAATTACCCTTTGTAATATGTGTTCCATCTTCGGCAAGGGGTAGTTGTCTTTCTTTGAGCTCATGTTTAGGTTTCTAAAATCGACACAAAGTATGATCTCCCCACTCTTCTTCCTTACCGAGACCAGGTTGGCCACCCACTTTGAATATCTCAAGGGTACGATGATTTGGGTATCCAATAGCTTCTTTACCTCTCTTTCCATAATAGGCAGCAACATAGGGTTTATCTGTCTTAATTTCTTCCTAAATGGTTTGGCCTCCTCTTTCAGTGGAATCTTATGTTCGATGACAGTTGTGTCATATGTTCTGAGGTCTTCATAGGTCCAAGCAAATACATCAGAAAATTCCTTTAATAACTCAACATACTTGTCCCTCTGCTTTCCTGTCAAGTTGCTTGACAATTTGACAAACTTTGGCTCCTTCTTTGTGCCAATGTTGCACTCTGTTGCATCAACATCATCATTTGAGATTTTACCCTTCGCTACCACATCATTTTTGTCAAATAATATTTCAAAAGGAACCAGTCCTTTTAGAATGTGATTGTTGGGCAACTACACAATATGGTGGTCAACAATTTTGTTTAGAAACGCACCAGTATGACGATTTATTTCGGGATTAGGATCTTGATCAATATGTAATGTTGAAAACTCACCAACAGTCTCCAGGAATATTTTGATTTCAAGATCATCTTCAAACACTTTCCAATGCTTGACATTGTCAGGTATAGAGGGTCTATATCTCACTTCTACATCATACATGAGTTTAGGTGGTAGAGGAACTCTAAAATTGCTTGTTGAAACAACCAGAGAATCAGCCACAGTGTTTTCTCCTCTTGGAATAAATGATATGTTGAAAGATAGGAAAAACCTGTCAATGAGTTCCCATACTTCATTTATGTAACTCCTAAGTCGAGGGTGTTTGGCCTGATAAATGTTTCTGATCTTCTAGATAATCAGTTCAACATCTCCAAACACAGATATCTCTTCAATCCCCATGTCCTTTGTAGCCCTTAAGCCCAAAACAAGAGCTTCATACTCTGCCACATTATTGGTAGCTTCAAATTCTAATTTGTATGACAGAGATATGGTTTTCTGAGAAGGGGAAACAAAAACTACCTCAGCACTAGCACCTTCTTTAGAAGACGCTCCATCAAGGAACATTTTCCAAACAAAGGTAATTGGAGGAGAATCTTCACAGAAAGTGATAGGATTTCTTATTTCAAGAGGGGGCTCAGGAGTGTCAGTGAGCTGCAACAGACTGGAACCCAAATTAGTATCAAAGGAAAAGATAGGATGATTGGTAGGATCGGATTCGTCACTGATAATGTAGGCCAATATAGCTTCTCTGTACAGACTCCTGTGCTCCCCTCCAAAGACTAGAATGGTAGCATATGTGAGGTCCATCTGCAAGGTTCCCCCAAGTATTTTTATCTAATATCTTGACAACAACATGCCAAACTTGGGAAGAACATCAGCCACCATGATATCAATGACCACACTTTTCATGGGCAATTGAAATAGGGTTACCACCAGATCTTCGATGACCCCAAGACATTTCACTCTCCTAGAGTCAAAAGAATAAAATTTATGATAAGCCTTTGTGACTTCCAGTCCTAATTATTCCATGACAGTTTTGGGCATGAGATTATGTGAAGCCCCTAAATCCATCAGAAAGTTGTGAATAACCTTCTCATGTATGTTCAGGGATGTGTAGAAGGGAGGGGATGAATCACCTTTTTCTTCTACCATATGACCTAAGATGACTACAGGATTTTTGTCTTGGAGGTTTACTGAGTCTGTGGAATGACAGGGTGTCTCGAGCTGCAATAGCTTAGAGAGGGACCTTTGGAAGTCTTTTTTCTTGAGTAGCTCTGCCAGGGGGACATGGATTCTGATGTTTTGAATTTCATGTTCAAAGCTAAAGGAGGAAGGGTTTCTCAGAATTTATCTCACCCTTGGGACGAGGTCTTTGGCTATTGGTGAGGGATTATGATATTTATTTTCCTTAATGGTATTCACTGCATGCTTAGTAGGATTCTCTGCTCTAGGAGGCTGAGCAAGGATGTCAGGATCTTCTATTTTCCTCTTGGACTATAGGTTGTATTTGTTGGGATTGGTATTGGCCTTTTCTCCCTTTCGTAGCTCATTTATTTGACTGTTCAGGAGGGATTCCTGATATGCAGATTGAGTCAATTGGGGAAATGGGGAGGAGTCTCCAATACAGTGAATTTCAGGGTCAAGCTCCTCTTCTTCCCTTTCCTCATCAATAACAAGGTTATTTTGAAGGGGAGTCTAGATTTTCTGATCACTTTTATATCGGTCCCTCTGCTCCCTTGGCATAATCTGAGGAGCATTGTTATTCAGGCTCCTAAAGTTGCCTCTGTTATCAGTATTTGGGACATTCTTATAACCTTGCTTCCCTTCAAATTTTATCTTCTCTAATTTTGCAGACGGGGACTTCACCATATTGGTTAATTCATCTACTTGAGGGTAGGATGCAGAAGAACCAGAGGTTGAGGCCTCAAATATTCCTCTTCCTCTATCTCTATCGGTTTTGCTCCTAAGTCTGTCAACTGCCAATACATTGGATTCTACTTCCAAGGCTGCATATTTCATATGATCCAGGGAAGTATTTCTTCTTTATCTGAGTAGGAGGAAGAAATCAGGGTCAAAACCACTAGCATAAGTGATTTTGGAAGAGGATTTTGTAGGCTTTATCTTAGCAGGGATCTTATTGTACATCTTGTTGAATCCTTTGGAGAAATCAGAAACAAGTTCTCCCTCTTTTATATTTAGGGTCCCAAACTCTGTGATATGACACATACAGTCCTTTTTACCCCCCCATTGTCTCAAGAAGGCATCATCTAGAGCCTCGATACCAGCAATATATCTAGGAATTAATCCCCTAAACCACTTCCTAACCTCACCATCAAGGCCCTAGATAAAGACTCTCATCCAGACGTCTTCATTTTCAATATTTAGATTGTCTGCATAATTGTAGAATGCAACAAGGTGCTCTTCAGCAGTTATGTCCTCCTCTCCAGTGAACTTAAGCATATATTTTAGGTAATCTCCAGCATGGAGGGCATTCATTGACTGAGGTAGGAATAGAGGGGCATATCTTGCAGCCACTGTGGCATCCATTCTATTTCCAGGGGATTAGCACCTGCCATATGGATATGAGGTGGAGGAGAATTAGGAGGAGAAGGGGTTCAAACTGGGGAGACCGGGACTGAGCCTTGGGGAGGAAAGGGAAGTAAAAGAGGATTTGAAGAAAGGGAAAAAGAGCCTGAAGGAAATGAGGTTTCTCCTTCTGTAGCAGCAACAATAGGATGAGGAGTGGTAAAGCTCGGGGTGGGAAAATATTTAGATGCGTTGGGTCTAAACCACGATACAATTTCAGGAGAGAGAGGAGTGAAAAGGGTTTCTCCCTCCAATACGAGACCAGGAGAGGAAAACTCAATAGGAACACTCCCAAAATTTAAAGTTTGAGAAACTCCAACAAAAGGTATAACAAGGGAATGAGAAGCGGAAATTGGAATTTCTAAAGAAGGACAATGGAAATTATCAAAAATACCTAGTTCAATAGTAGAAATACCTTCTTGGAGGGCCTTTCCCTTTCTGACAATTTTCTCTGGGACAGCTTCAGGTGTCGCTAAAGGCAGCTATGGAGTAGACCTCATGTGTATAATCCTAGAAGCCACAACTAAAATAGTGGAGTCACCAAGTGCACAACTGCAATCTTTAATGTACTAATTTCTGATGCACCTTCAGAACTAGTAGGCTTTGTCATTCAATCCCAAGGAAAATATTCAATTTCATCCCTGGCAATGGCGCTAAAGATGTTAGCACTAGAAGTCACCTTTGGATTGCGGCAGAGGTAAGCCTGATACCCATAAGTTTTATGTCATGGTGAATAATTTAGAGAAGGTATAATGTGCACAGGCTCAAGAGAATATCGCTTTAACTCATAAAACCGGACCAGGAAATGCATGAGCAAGTGAGGTCTTGATCTAACTTCAGTCAGTAAGTTGTAATAAGGGTGAGTATGAGGAAGAACTTAAAGAATAAGAAGTGGTCTAATGTGGACATCTGGTCTTTCGACAGCCAAAGGAGGAGAAAACTAGAAAGATAATATCTTCTTGTCTCTGAGTTACAGGGAACTAAATGAAATTATCATGAACTAAAATCAATCATACATCACAATTCAATGATAATCGCCTGATTGGATCGTCCATGCCCAGGGCATTCAGTGTTGGAAGGAAATCAACACAGGGAACTAATTAAAACCGGTAGTGGTTTCACTGTGATCAAACATACATCATGCAAACACAGATATCCCCAACTAGATCTTCCATGATCGAGTTTCCTAATATAGCCGTTACAAAGAGATGAAAAAGGAAACTAACTTTCATTAGACAAGAAATATCAAATGCATATACATAACTAGAGAACCATAATGTTCATTAAAACTTTACAATATGGGAGCCTTGATCTACCATCGACCCTTACAAAATATAAAACATGAGTATATACACTCATAACTGCTAACGTCCCCCAGGGATGCAATTGGACCCCTGCATTCAAATCTTTGTGTTTCTTCTCCTTTTGTCAGACTGCACAGTCTTTCATTTGTCAGACACAAATCTAAGACAGTATGGGCTTTGTAGGAAAATTTCATGACAGGGTGACCATGGGATGACAGCCCACCTCCACGACCCGTGCTTCCATGCTTCCTATTTATGGTTGAAACAAGGTTTCAACCACCTTCTTTGGCTTCATTAACTACGCTTATTGGGATCAGGAAGAGCCCATACGTTCATGAATGCTCTTAGGTGGCGCTCCCGACTTGTTGAGTTAAACTTCGCACCTTGAAACCATGTTTCCTTCCTCTGTTGTTAATACAAATTATCTCAACCCCTTTGGCATGGCTCTTTTAAACCGCCCCATGTGACTTTGGGCCGTGACCTCACGCTTGTCCCACATGATGTTTTGGGGTTTCTCATTTCAGGAGTTTTCACCCCATCTTGGCTTCAATATCGCGATGCCCGAAATCATGAAATGGTTGTTGAGATCGGTGATCAGACTCACTTCAAAATGGATTGCCATGATTGTTCCCTTGACAATATGAAATTCTGAATATGCGACGAGCGCTGGCCCCTTTTCCCAGACCTGCTTCCTTTGTGACCTGGCGCTAGGACCGTGGGCCCAATTTCTAGGATCTTTCACGATTTCACGTTTCGGGAGAAAGAGATGTTGCTCTTGGGAAACCTCTGATTCATGAAATCATGAAATCGGGATTTTGCATTTCAGGGCTTCGGGCTATGAGTGCACTTGTTGACGAGAACCCCAAATTCTTGATTTCCCAAATTTTCGAAGTCAAATCAACAACCCTCTTCTTCTCACCAACATATGGCCTAGATCTTCCCCTTCGCGAATTGGGATTTTGCGATCCTTGATGCATAATCTCTCAACATTTGAAATCTCGATTCCCATGCTCGCTTGATTCCATATAAGACCGCTCTTAGTGCTGTGGCCTACAATAATGAAGACTTGGACGACATGGTTAGGACTTGTGAAAAACAAAGACTTGGTAATAGAGGAAAAAAGAGAAGAAATCATCCATAGGGGGAACAAAAAGGCTCGGGGCCGATATCATTCAGGCAAATTTTGACAAGGAAAACTAGTCGACCAAAGGATGAAAGAAAAAAAAAAAAGGAAAATATACACCAGGAGAAGAAATCTATGATTAGGTCTACAAAAAGGGGGGAAAAGACAAGAAAAATCACAGACTTAGGCCAAAATCACCATCCACCAGAACATGACGAGCTTAATCGCTAACACTTCCCTTATGGAATTGTCATCTGATAGTAGTGTGTTGGGTAACACTGAGAAAGAATACCCACATTCGACTTGGCTTCATCGGTAGCCAAGGTGGACTATTTCCAATATAGAGGAGGAGTTGGGAATATATGTTGAGTCTAGAGTTCATGTTAGGGTCCTAACCCGCACATAGGTATAACAATATATTCGGATGTAATAAAGGTCAATATTAATAAGGCCTTTCAATAAAATAGAATAAGGCGGATGTAAGAAGACCTAATAGAAGCTTCCGCTTCTAGAAGGATCTTCCTCTAGATGCTTCTTTTTAGTATAAATAGGAGTTGATGGTATGAGAACCCTAGCTTGGATATTATTGTAATAGAGGTCTGCTCAACTGGAGGTTTCCCCCTCGAAGAGGCCCATGAACATTGCTTTCAGATTCAAAGTGTTATTTCTATTATTATTCTCTTATCATTTCAATGCTATTGTGGTATCAAAGCAC
>JASDQU010228565.1:4732-17284 GCA_032191745.1 Picea mariana | reverse complement strand
GTTAATAAGAACGCGCATTCTCTTGTTGCTAATAACACACAAGCATTTTAGGAGTGCACACACACTATTTGAATTTAATTTTTTTTAGGGAGGGAGTCACAAATATAACATACGTGTTTGCTGAGTTGGTTTCCTGGGATTTAGGTTTAGGATGCCAAACCTAGTGGTTTGGTCCGCAAATACACAAAAACCTCCATTTTTATGAATTCCTCTCCATATCTTTGTATTTGATTCTATTTTTCTATAGGATAGAAAATTCAGTTGTTGAAAAAATTATAGACATAGATCGATTTGGCTATGCAGATTTCAAATATATAAATTTTTTTCTTAAATTATTCTTGTTTACTATTTTTAATCTATTTTTTTCTTCACATGTCTCAGAATCCTAGAATACATACCTCTCTTATTTTTTCTATATAACATTTTCTTAGATTAACCATTTCTCAAATGAGTTATATGCGAAACAAGATGACATTGATACCTAAGATCTGAAAAAAATTGAAAAACTTTTGATCATTTTAAGACCCTTTTAGCCTGCATGAACAAAATACATTTTAATTTCAGGCATCTGTTGACTTTGATAATTTAAAAAATATATATAAAATTAATATTAAAAAATTCCAAAAAATTCACAGCACAAGAAAAATGGGTTCTCTACAAGTGTACATGTTTTTGGAATCAAATTTCATCGTTAATACACTTGACACTTGCACGAATGAAAAACATATACCTTATATTTTGTTGGAAAAATAAGATAACGCTTTTATAAAAAAACAAATTTGACCTAGTTATTTACAATGTATATGAATAAAAATTGTATATTCGGAAATATAATTCAATTTCCTACATTTCATATTCTTACACCATATTCAAATTCATTGTAAAAGTACCTTGAATAATCCCTCCAAGTTAACAAATTACTATTTTTCCAGGTTTGCATTTTCACTAACACGTCATGAGAGACCATCATTAGCTTGCACTCACCCACAAGTAAGTTTAAAAATAGATTATAGTTTTGGTCTTAGCTAAAAGTATAGATATAGGTCAATGAAAATGATTTTAACACACAAGAACGCTTGAGCAGGTTGAGTGACTGAGAGAAAGAGTGTAGGTAGCCATAAAAGAGACATTTCTGGGTCGCGTATAGTTCCATATAGTCGTACAAAATAGTTCCATACAACAACATGGAATTTAGTACAATCATATGGATAGAACCATATGAATCCATACAACATCTATTATGTTTGTACAACAATGATGCACATCATTTTATTTATTTTTTATTTATTTTTCAGCAGGTCGTACTCTCTTGGCAGGTTGTTTCTCTCATGTTCAAGGTGGTTTTTGGTATCCTTGGAATTTTTTTTTGTGGGAATCTTGTGGAGTTTTCCTTGTATTTTTTTTAATGAAAATTTGATTCGAAGGAGTAATTACATGTGTATGTGTGGAATTAATTCTTATGCTTCTACTATTTAATTTCCATCTATCAAGTGATTATTGTTATGGTCTAAAATTATTTATGCATTAATTAAATTCAATAATTACTTGGTTAATTTATATCATAAGTACTTTAGTCACCTATGGATTGTAATTTCTACATGGTATCATAATTGATTTATCTGATTGCAATTCTCTAGGATTTGCAATAGTAAATAAACTATGGAGAAGAAGGACTAGTGGTGAGAGGGTTTCGTAGTTTTATTTTCATATTTGGGACTTTGTGTAGTAGATATTAGAGATGGAAACAATGTGAATCATTTATGAAGAAATATTGGATGGTGCCTCAAATTTATTATCATGGTGGTGATGGTTACACTCTTACTAGAAGAGAATGATCTCTGGGATATCATCAAGGACATTGTGACTCCGCTTAAAAATCATGAGTAGTTGGTAGCTGAAAACAAGAAGGAAGTGAAGGCCAAGCAGACGATATTGGATTCCATAAAGGATCATCCAATTCCTCATGTATCTAAGAGGAATAACACTAAAGGAGATGTTGGATGCCCTAGTTAGTGTTTACTAGAGTCAAAATATAAACATGGAGATGATATTGAAGAATAAACCCACATCCATAGTGATGACCAAATCAGATAAAATCACTAGTTACCTCATGAAGATAAAACATGTTTGTGATCAACTTGCAAAATATGTGGATAAGTTTTAAGATGTAGAACTAGTGACCATGGGATTGAATGGATTCCCAGCGTCATGGAACAATTTGTCAAAGTTGATTTTGCTCAAGAAATCATTCCTAACTTTGAGAGGATTTAGGATGACTATATCTAGGAGGAGACTCATATGGAGTCAAATCCCAACAAGGGGGATGGTGAAAATAAGCTAGCTCTATTTGGTTAGTCAAGTAAGGGTAGTGGAAAAGGACCTAACAAGGGTAAGAAAGGGTGAGGAGTCAACCTCACATTAATTAAAAAGGAATTGAGAAAAATCAAGTTCTTTATTTTCATAAGGATGGTCATTATGCATTACAATGTCCAAATAAGAAGAAGGGTAAATGGGAGTAGCAACACAACTAGGTAGCAATGTCTACAAAAACTTAGAATGATTTATCATTGGTATGTTTCCTTTCTACCAACATGATTCCAAAGAATGTGTGGTTTCTGGATAATGACACATCTCTAGATATGGCATCGTCCTAACAATTTTTTTCTAGTTTCACTTGTAGTGAAGGTTTTTGTGGAGGTTTTTAGTGTTACAAGATTTGGAAAAAATTTCAAAAAATTTTCGTGGAGGTTTAGTAGATGTTCCATACAACTAATTTTTTTTGGGCAGAGAGAGGTTTTAGTGGAGGTTTTTTTGTCAGTTCCTGTATTGGAAAAATACACAAATGTGGTATTATGTAATCTGGACTGGTGCACTCACAAAACTAAAAATCACTGGTGCTCTTAAAACTATTATGCATCAGTTCTTCAGTTTATAATGTATGAAGAACTAATAATTTTTGTGTTAATGTAGGCATTGATCCATATTTTTTTTGTATGAATCAATAATGGTCATATAAATATTACCACCATGTCGTTCCTTTTGTTTTATGGCACACCCGTGATCCTATAATTCGTACACACTGGTTCCCGTACTACCATATGCACCGAAGGATAATGAAATTTCAAATATTTGAGGTGAGATGTCGATGCCATTCTTTGTTACTAAGAATCAATGCATATATTATATTTAAAGGGACGATCCATATTGTAATCATGCACACCATAATATTTTGAAATGATAAATATAATCAACTGTATGTTACGTCATTTAAAGTAACAATGTTTTTTCACAATTTTTAGCACCAGTGCTTTAATGTAATTAATAGGCACCAATGCGTATGACTCATGAAAACACACCACTATCTATTTTATGCCACACATCGTTTAGTGAGTTCAAATTAATCATATCAAAATGATATATTTTTTATAATAATATTGTTTTTTATATTTTTGTTATTGGGTTTTCAATCATTAATGAATTATCCAACGGATTACACCTATATTATTTGTAAAAATGCAAATCATTAATATATTAATTAATCAACAATGGAACATTTTACAACATTCAACAATGCAATAAAATAAGAAAATCATTTTATTATATATGAATAAGATACCCATCATCATACAAAATGGGACAACGTAAAGGTTGACAATAATAAAAATGCAACCAATATGTAATGTTTGCACTTATTGGTAACATGTCCTCATGCAATTGATACATTATGTTGAGTACATTAAACACAATCCTTGATTTTCACAAACAAATATTCCAAAACATACAACTTGTAGTAACATTTAATTATATTGATTGCCATTCATCACTTGAACTACTGTCACGTGTCTCTGTTCTTGGTAAATGAGTTTAAAAGAGTCAATATGGCCAATGTTTAAGAGTCATACTCTATCTACATTTACCATAGAAAATGATTTTTTTCCACATTAATACAAAGTCCAAGGAAAACCCTCAAGCACTTGTCCTCATTTCAAGGATGGTACCCAAGGTAAACCCTAAAATATTCAAGGCACAAGGCTGATCAACAACAAGGATATAAGAATTACAATATTAATCATTAATATCTCAACATGTCACTTACAAGTTTTGAACCTAAATGGGGAGGACAACAATAATTCCTCCCAACCACTTGAGATAAACCCAATTGATGAGTGAAAATGAAAATTTTACAACAAAACAACAAGAATTGCACAATTAATGCATGTGATAATATATTGTTGACATTATGCATGCATATGATGTCTCATTTTTATTAGGGTCTATTGCATTGGATTTTGATCCTCATCAATGCAAACATATTCATCCAGATAAAACCCTAAAAGTTTAGTTTTCACCTTTATTGGTGGACCCTGTAGTTTGTGATTTTTATGCTTTTATTAAATTGCAAGAATTAAAAAAAAATCATAATAGGAAATTCTAAATTGAGGAGTGAAACAAAGTAAATGAAGGAAATCAGACATGGAATTGCAACAATAATGAAACATGCCTAAACAGTAACAACTAAATCATTGCAATATTGATGAACAAACAAGTGCTTCAAGTTCAATGTAATAATTTAGTCTTAGTTCCAAATCCAAGTTAAGAATATAATGATAGAAAAAAAATGTAAACAATGAAACTATTCTTTGATACAGCTTACTAGGAGACATTAGAAGGAATACATTTGATGTAAGAACACTCTTATCGATGAATAATAAATGAAATTAAAATCTTATCAATAATACCTTATATTCTCATCACTGGATCCCTCACCTAGAAAATCCAAGAGCCATTTATCCTATTTGCCCACTTATATTTAAACAAAATTCCATTGTAATTATTAGCTTTCCAACTACCACAAAAATCTCCTATTTCCTAATCCTTTCAACTTACATGATCTTTATACTAAGAAACTCTTTCAACTCCCTAGGTTGAATCATACATGATTTTTGAAAAGTCAKACAATGCCTAGCATATCCTCTTAATGGGGGAAAGTGAATGGTGAAGTAAATTGGGGGATCGACATGTAGGACGAGGAAAGGAGGAAGGAGCATTGTGATGTTTTGATTGAAGTATCTTGGAGTAGGTCTGAACCAAGTATCTTCAATTTCAAGTATTTCTTTATTCAAGTGTATTTTGACAATTGTAGTGATGGGGATGGAAACCTAAGACAAAAATGAGTTTGTCCTGAAATGGAAAGGATTTTTCATTGAAATGCACACATAAGGAAAGAGAAGAAAGAATTTGTGCTATGTACTTCAATATATTTAACCTAGGATATTATTGTGAAATCATTAATCTTATCTATGTTAATCATGAAATAACTGATCTTGTCGTCATTGACATATGAAGGTCTCATACTTAATTATAAAAAGTAAAAATATCTCTATAATGGAAAAATATATTACCATAAACATGTGACATACATGAAACAATAAAAATCCCATCTACCCCTATGTTGTACTCTTGTTGATTATATTCCGATATCACGTTCCCCAAATTACAAGTCTCAGTTAAACCATTGCATTCATACATCGGTGGAACATGGAAATACTATTAATAATAAATAAAGACTTAATAAATTGATGAGGAGACATGACCATAAATAACGTTCCCCATTACAAGTCCTAGTTAAACCATTACATTCATACATTGGTGGAATATGGAAATATTAATAATAATAAATAAAGACTTAATAGATTGATGATGAGACATGACCATAAATAAAGAGTAACAATAATAAATAAATATATTTAGATTGGGAAACAAAAAGGTCTTTGACATGGATGATTATATATTGAATTATATGAATAAGAGTGAGATGTTAGTATGTAACATTTGTTATTGAAGGATAATCATTTTAGAGAAATATCCACTCCTCAAAAAATTCCTTCTTGGAACATTTTAAATGATAGGTTTGGAAGGATTTTTAGGGGTTGACAGCGAACGTTGTTCTTACTTTGGGAAGTGATGTGAGTGTAACCAAGTAATTAAATTCTTGAGATACTTGCAAGAAAAATAGACAAGTCAAAATAATTTTTTATTTCTGAATCTATGTATTACATAGATTGAGAGGATAGATGATTTTTAAATGTGATGATATAATAATGGTAAACTCTAATGAAAAAATCAAAGCTGAGTGTGTGTCTAACAAGGGATCATATATGAAATAAAAACAAGATTTAATTGAAATACAAAATTATCTGCAAAAACTCTTAAATGAAGGGTGATAAGGAGTGAGTTTGATAGACATCACAAAAACACTCTCTTCATTGAATGCAAAGTGCCAATATGGTAGTAATTTGGCAATGCTAAGTTATCTTAGAAAGTGGGCTATGTTTCTCACATCGATAAACTTTATCACCAAATGTAAATGGGTTCTTATAGTTGCAATGGACCATAGAATGGATGCAAAGAGTCTATTTAAAATTTCCATGTCTACTTTGAGTTATTTAGGGAGTGAAATGCCAAAACTCACCTGGATTTTCTTATTTTTCTTATTTTTCTGTTTACACCAATAATCTCTCATGAAGAAACCATGACCAATTTTTAGATTATTTTAAAAATATGATGTTAAGGTAGAGAAGATCCTAATACATAAATTTTTCCTTAAACCTATGAAATGAAATCTCCATAATGAAGACTATTCTAAAGAGGGTTTTGAGCAAACAATTTATGGGTAAGCGATACTACAAAATATATCTGTTGTTAATGCCACATATTACTCGATAATTTGGTTTGATGAGACATGTAAGTTTATGGGAAACATTGTTTATATATAGTTGGTCAATAATCAGTATGTTGATATAGAAGTTGTAGTGATTAAAACAACTAGCAAATTGTTTTATTGTTTTATTTAAAGTGGAATCCATTCAATGTATGCATTATTAATGATACACACAACAAAATCATGTTCAAGTGGAAGAGCTTTGGGTCACAATTCCTAAATTTCTCTTGTGTTCACTATATAGATAAACTGAATTGGAGGAAATGACCCATATTCCTAATAGTAAAAATTGGGCCAAATAATTGAAAGTTGCAGAGACTGAATCCATAATGTAGCACCAATGATTATACTAGGGATTGTGTAAGAAAAACGTGATCATGATGAAATAAAATAAAACAAATGCAGAAATAAAAAACAAAAGATACACAATACAATAGAGACACAAATATATGTGGTTCATGCAGTGTGATCTACGTCCACTAGAAAAATTTCCAGGTCCTTGTTTTCTATTATCCAACAAAATGAAGGGATACAACCTACAACACACCTGTTGTAACTCCCTCTTCTTTCTCTCATAGTTTCCTCTCTCAGAATATAATATTCCCAATAATACCCAACCACAATAAAATTCCCTCATAAAAGAGGGTTTCCTCATAAGGAAAAAAAACCCTAACATAATTTCTACCGTCAGATCTATGACCTTATAATGAATGGTCCATATTGATTACAAAATTACAATATAAATTTACAAGGAATATTTTCCTTCAGGGGATTCACCCCCGAACCCTCGCTGACCCTTGGACCCCACAAGGGGGAAACACCCCCTGCAACCCTCCCATGTGGAGGGATGTATAGTATTCTAAAGTGTACAATCTTTGGTGCTTCTCTTGCTATCTTTATCACCTGCCATATCTGAATCAACATATCCCCATAGAAGAGTGTTTGAACCTCCAAAAAATAGTGCATGAGTTGAAGTACCTCTCAAATACCCGATGCTAGTGGGGAAAATCCCCCCATTACTATACTAGGTCGGAATATAGGCAGAGCACTAACTTCCATTAAAAGACAACCTTATTTATAAACCACCCCAAAATATATGAACATAAAGACAAAAGAGAAGAAGGAAGATTAGTAACTGTACCTGTGGTCCTAACGTCCAATGTAGACTTCCTTCACCTTTGTATCTACCTAGGATGTGGGTTTCCTCCCAAATTTGACCTACAAGAACACTCAAGCATACAATGCTACAAAAATATAATATCTAATTATCAATGTTAGTATTCAAATATAAACATAGATACATTAATCAGTAAAGATATCAAGGCGCAAAGTATTGGGACACGAAAATAACTTTTTTATTCAAACTGAAGATTAAAATATTACAACCTTCTTATTAGCAGTCGTTTCACGAACCGGGTCTAGGATCCTCTTACTGCTGCTCCAAGTGCATCATTCCCAGGATTCCTCTCACAATAAACTTATCTCCTTGGGAAAAGTAAGGTATTTCATAGGGAGAAAGGGATGAAGGGGAATGCTAAGGCCGAATCTTAGAAAGGGCTGCAAAACTTGGGCTAGAGGGGAAGGGATTTTTGCATAGTTTCCCTGTTCTAATGTTTGATGTTGGAATGATACCCCAAGACCTATTTTTATATGACAATAAGATGTTTATTCAGTTTGGGTATGGGCTACAATGGATAAAATCGTTAGGAAACCTCAAATAACCTGTTAAAGCCGCCGAATTCCTTGCAAATTTTTATGTTTTGCAACTTTTGGAGTTAAATGCAGGATGTTTAGCATGCAACTCACGTATACACATGGTATATCTAGTATGCAACTAGCATGTTTACGTAGGAAGTAGTGCAGCAAGGCATGTACATGCTCCAAAAAATGGATTTTTAAGAGAAGTCTCAACAATAATTTCGAAAATTGTGTAAGTGAAAAGGCCAATGCCATGTATGCATAGGTAGGGAATTTTTGGGCTATAAAAAATGCCCCCTAATGTGTGAGTTCAAAAGAGAAACTAATGGTTGAAATATATTACAATATCTTTACCAGTGGGAAGGCACAGAGTTGAGTGAGCCCACGACCAGTGTTCGGGAGAACCCTATGTGAAAAACAATAATAATGTCTTCGAGGAGGGCATACCCATACTCATGATGAACTAATCATGGCTTCCAATCAAGTACACTGCAGATCCATGTCAAAGAAATATCTATATAAAGTTTATCCATGAGAAATACACAATGTATCTACATATAAAAATAATTCGATGACATTTAATTACAATATAATATGCATCTTCAAGAAGTATTAATTCCTCTGGTTGGAGATGAGGAAACCATAGCTCGGGCAACAAATTCAAGATCTTCAAAAGCTACGATAGGAGTACAATAGGAGTGTAAGACTCACTACTCTGAGGTCTTCGACTTTCCATCAGGGAAATATTGGAGGATATTGATCATCAGGAACATAACTTCGTCGATTTTGAATCTATACTTGACTGGACTCTTGGGATGGTCGACTCATGAAATTCAAGAGACGAACTCTAGAATGGGCGACTTAATTTGGATAAAACTTCTCTTGGAGAAAATCACAAAACATGACCAGACTCAGGAAACGTAATATTGACATAAGTCTGTGATGCAGGAGGCACCACAAACTCTCTGTATGTTTGGAAGAGTAACCAAATGAAGGAGGACACAACTTTGTGTAGCAAGAACAACTTCCTAAGGTTATACTAGATCCCAATGCTTGGTGAAAAGATGGAAGGATGTGCTTTGTCTAAAGGCCACTATATTTCTACCGAATAAAAGAGAAGGTATATCCCATCCCCTGTTTTTGGAATATTTGATTTTTTTGTTTTTTCAAATTTTAAACAAGTTTGAAAAAGAATAAAATAATTCTATGTTACAAAGGAGGAGCGAGTGTCACGAGCAAGCAAACTGGTTCCAAGAGCATGGAATTTAATATCCCAAGAACGAGCCCCAGTTGTAATTGGGAATGTAAATATGTTTTGTAGGCTAGTGAGCCAAGTGATTACAAGCTAGGAGGCTTATGTGATGATTAGGTAGGAGATCTTATATGTTAAAGGTCAATGATCCTATTTTTGTATATGTAAATACTCATATCATTAATAGAAATACATCGCTTCATGTAGACCAACCACAATAAAATAGAATGGGGAACTAATATCCACTAGGTAGGGAAAGGGAACGGGCTAAGAGGCTAGGAAAAAGGGATAATCTTGAGGGATTATCTCTAAGGGAATATTATAATATATTTCCTAGAAGACTAAGGTTTGAGAAACAACTCATTTTTTCCTAAGTTCCTTTGGGAAAAGGAACAAACTCCAAGTGGAGAGGAATGAGCTCCAAGAGAGCCATGTCTCAATCTTGGCACATGCAATTATATGTGGGGAAATCCGTTCATTTTGGGTGGTTATCTTCCATTCTTGCGAGGCTTCCCAGACACTCACTGATGCATCCAGGGAGCCATTACCTCGATTGTTGACCTCTGATCATGGATGCACCTTTGAAACCTATAGACATTTGAGATATCCCATACTTTTGTTGTAAAGTACAATGCACTGTACTTTTCCTGAACTCGTACCATGCCTTAACGGTTGGCTTTTGCTTCCAACGCAGTTCCTTGGTTGAGCATGGCTTGCTGCCATCTTATGAGTCCTTACCTGTTTTTGGTTGCTGCCTTCACCTAATCTTGTTTCTGGTTGACAAGGAGTGGGAGTGAAGAGGCGGGTTGTTAGGTCCGTGGATTGAAGACGCAGGTTGTCAAGCATATTAAAACCTCTCTCTAGGTGAGAGAGTTTGTTGGGAAAGAGGAAGAAGGGTCTCAGGCCTGTGAGAAACTGTCTCCAAGTGAGAGAGGTTTTTGGGGAAGTGATTTTCCTGGAGGGATCTCAACTGAAACTATAGTTCTATGAGAATTTTTGTCTGGCCTATTGCCGAAGCCATGGAAGGGAAGTGGGGAAGCTGAAGGACTGTTGAGAAGAGAAGGAGCACACTTCCTGGGGTAGAATAGGCATGTGGGGAATGAGATGATGTAGGATGTTAGTGTGGGTTGGCTCTTGGGACAGAATCCTTCCCATTGACTGTGAAAATTCCTGTTGTCTCAGCCTAGCCTAGGAATCCTTTTACCTGGGTGGATTTTAGTCCCAGCTCGAGGGTGACCCATTACCTAGAGTGATGAGAAACATGGTATAATCTTGGGAGGTTCATGGAAGGTCTTCACGTAGTTGGTGGTCATCTATAAAAATATAAGTACCATGTATATGTTCATTTACATGTTGTGTATTTGTACATGTTTTATATTGAGGATTATTTCAGGTATATGTTGTATGTGTAGGCTTACTATTATTCCACATTAATCTGTATATTAGAAGAATATGTTGTCTATTTTATGTTTATAAATATACATATGGTATTGTTAATGTTGTCTGTTAAGTTTTATAAGTACGTTGTTCTGCAAGAGTTATGTGGGGCATAGCCCAACAGGTCTATGGTTGGGTATGCTACAAAATTAGTATTAGAACTTAGAAAGAGTGGTTCTATGAGGTAGCACGACCTGACCTGGGTGGTTGGGGTTGTTACATTGAACATATTGATGCTTATGTCAAGGAGACATGTGTAGGATAAGGACACTTGGAGAAATTTCCTCTATGGGCCAAGGTGTCATATCACAAAGGAAAAAAATGTTGCAAGGATTGCGTTTAAGGAATGCTTCGAAGGTTCAGTTGAGAGAAACATGGAGCTGGCATTAGGCCAAAGATGCAAAGATGAGACCCGCAATGCGATTAAGCATGACACAACAAGAATCCTTCCATGTGCAATGTTCAGTCTACTACAAACCATTGCATACATCAAACTGCCAACTGAACTTGCATATGGAACATGAGACATGTCCTCCTCTTATTCATGTGTCTTGGGACACTAATCCATAGATAAATTTACACCAACAGGAATAGGAAACTTGAACGGTTTACATTCCTGCATATTAAACCTCTGTAATATTGTCTCGACATATTTTCTCTGATTTAACCAAAGTTTCCTCCTTTTTCGATCTCTTTTAATTTCCATGCCCAAAATGAAATTTGAAGGACCAAGATCCTTCATGTTGAATTTAGAAGACAACTGATTTTTCACATCCTAGATAATCTCCTTGTTGTTTCCTATTAGCAACATGTCATCCACATACAAGACCAAATAAATCAAATGATCACCAATTAGTTTAGAATACACACAATGATCCTCTTTGCTTCTTGTGAAGCCAAGTCCCAACATATAAGTATCAAATTTTTTATACTACATCCTTGGTGATTGTTTTAAACCATATAGAGACTTTTTCAGCTTGCATACCAGCTCCTTCTTTCCTTTCACAACATAACCTTTTGGTTTCTCCATAAAGATTTCTTCTTCCAGATTCCCATGCAGGAATGTTGTCTTCACATCCATCTATTCTACTTCAAAATAAAATGTAGCAGAAACAAATAACATAAATCTTATAGAGGTTAACTTGGAAACAAGAGAAAAAATCTCACCAAAATCAATTCCCTCAACCTGGGAATAACCCTTTGCTACTAATCAAGCTTTGTATTTCTCTAGTTTTCCTTCTACAATCAGCTTCTTTTTAAATACCCATTTGCTGCCAATGGGATTTCTTCTAGTTGGAAAATCCACTAAATATCAAGCCTCATTCTTATCAAAATATGCCATTTTTTCTTCCATGGCCATTTTCCAAAGATTTCCATCCTCTAAATCCACTGCCTCCCTGACAGTTCTAGGATCATCATGAGTAATAGAGAAAGAAAAATTTGA
>JASDQU010228563.1:1183-15546 GCA_032191745.1 Picea mariana | reverse complement strand
TTACAACTAATGGCCTAAAGCTGACATAAATAAAATAACATTACTAATATAATATGCCCCAATTAAGGGGTAATGAGCCAATATTAGGTCTTAACAAACACACATGAAAATGGAGGGTGTAGCATTTCCATTTGGAGTAGATTAGTCTTGAATGACCAATCATTTCTTCACAACAAGTCAATTAATGAAGTGAAGAGAGATATTTAAAATTGAGTAAAGCCATGGATGAAAAAGAGGATTAGAAAGATGACATAAAAGAATATTTCAGAATGTTGAAATGCCAATCAATGATAATGGTATTTCAAGATCGGCTTGGTCAAGGAAATGGGGAGTGACTAATTAGATTGTAGTTCTAATGTTAAACTTGAGCAACACATGTTAAAATCGAGCAACGCATGTTAAACTCGAGAAACACATGTTACAACACCAGAATATTGATAATTATAGCCAAAAGATGTTGGGACGAGTTTTCTCTACATAAATGAAGCAATTGTGAGATGACAACACCAATGGATCTAGTGGCTGGAAATGCAGAATGGCCAAGTGGGGCTTGGCTAGAAGGTTCAAAATAGGGGCCAGTGGTGCACATTTGAGCATAATGGAATTGCACAGGGAAGAAAGTTTCTACATAAATTCAAGGACAATCATATACAACAAAAAAATAATAATTAAGTAAATCTGAAATAGATATGCATTGGAGTGTATGATAGAATTGATGCATGTTTCATACAATAAAGATAGAATGCGTGTGCATGAAAATAGGCATGAAAGATCAAATTCTTGGTTCATACTGATGTGCATTTGTGCATGTGAACATGCTTGAACATGTTGGTGGCAGGAGTATAGACTAAGATTAGTCAACTTCTATATATATGAAATAATGATGCTATGATATTCGAATAAAACTAATGATGGATTGTGTATCCAGGAAAAATGATTATAACATGATGATACTGTTGCTTATGGTATCCATCCATACAAAGAAAAACAATGATGGTGGGAATGTTGATTAAGAGGTTGGTGAAGGGAGCTTGTGAGCTTCTACAAAGTACCAGTTAATCAGGTAGCATCAAGTTAATTGATGACAACCATGCATGTATGCATTTGGGGTTGTTATGATGTATAAATGATGAAAGGAATTGAGGTAAGAATCCCTTCAGTCAAATCTCAATATTTGAATTGATGTAAAGGCATGAGGCCTTGAATATGCAAATATTATTTGTTTCTTGAATGCATTTATGGGAAATTTAATTGCATATTGTGTTATGTTGGTTATGAGATCATAACTAAGTTAAGTTAGGAGACATTGCTCTTTTTGTAGCAATGAATTCCATTAGAGATGGTCATGTGTGAGGCCATGATGAAATTGGATATGGAGATACTATAGTTCCATCCAAGTGCATAATGGTTTTCCCCTATATAACCAATGTTTGGATTGTAACCTTTTTGCCTACACTGAATAACACTAACAGGTGATGTCCCTAGTGTTGTGTATGGGTTGAAGAGGAAGGTATCCAAATAATTGGATGGGTTGTGGGGAAGAGTTTGGATGGTGTATTGAGGTGTGGGTCATACCTTCCAACTCACATGGTGGAATACATGACATGAACATATGGTATTCTAGAGTCAATGCAAGGATGCATTGTGCATATGTGGCCATGATTATTGACACATTGGTTTTATTATTGGTAAAGTTAGATTGCATTATGAAAATCTTGGTATGTTGATAATGGATGTATTGTAAATCATGGCTTCATTCTATATAATATGATTAATGGATGAATTCCATTTTAATGTGAACGATGACTGGAAATGATTAAATTGCTGGTAAATTACAATTATGAGATCATTTCATGAACCACTGAAAATGTGCATAAGTGATAACAATCTTGTTTGGTTGCAAGAAAGTTGAGGAAATTGTAGGGAGAGTGGTCTTGGATATGGAAATGATGTAAGCCCATAAGGAAGACTAATATATACAACTGCAGGAGCCAAACATAATGAGCAAAAATATCATGTGTGGGAATATTTATCTTCCTGTATAAACATATTTGAGAAATTAATAATTGAAAATTGTTATGGTATGCTAACAATTTGTTTGGCTGCATGGAAATTCAGAAAATTGTAGGGGAAATGGAATTGGATATGGCAGGGATGTAGGCCCATTGATCCAGGTGGATATTGATGGCCACCCACCTATTCCACTGGCTCGAAAAATAGTTTTCCAGCTTGGCATTTGTTCGGGTCCCAAACTTTTTGGGCCGTTTTGAGGCCCTAAACGATGTTTTTTGGGGATTTGGGGCCCATGAGATTACAATTGATACTTGCATAGGCCATTCAAAAGTTGTTCTTCTTGGTTAGACCTTTCCAATGGTGTATTGAGCACCACAAATGGATATTGTATGCAAACGTTACGCCCCCGAGAAGTTGATGTATCAACTAACCCCATTAGGGCCTACAAACCTTTTGGCTTTTCATCTTCTGGGGTCAGGGTTTTGGATTTTGCTTATGTTAAAAATGAATTTGGAGCCTCATTGTAACAATCATAATATTACGAATGCGAGTATCCATCACATCTCTTCTCAGATATAAGATGCCACCATTCTAGCGAGTCTTTCACTCTGTATTTTTACAGTTCTATACATTTCACACATTAATAGAAATTATGTATTACTATATCTCTGTGTTTATATCTATGATATATTTCTATTCTATTCTTGGATATCTTATACCTCTCTGTACATTTCTTTATTATATCTCCGCTCTCATTTCATGCCGAAAATAATCCGGATCAATGGTATCAGAGAAGGTTGCTCTTGATTATTTTTCCATGGCAAAAGAAAATAAAAATGACAGAGTAGAAAATTATATTAATTTGTTACTTGAGCAAGCTCTCACTTGAAAGAGGGACGAAATTATGGAGAAGTTTTCCCACATCCTTTAACATTTTTCGATAACAACCGATGTGTCTTCATCAAGCAACCACTTTTGAGGCACCTCGCCTTTCAAGGTACAAGTTAATTTTGATATTCCTATATTTGAAGGGAAGATAGATGCAAATTCCCTAGAAAAATCGTTGAATCTACTAGAAGATTATTTCTCTGTTCATAATTTCTCTGTTCATAATTTCTCTATTCATAATTTCTCCGACAGGGAAAATATCACCTTCGCACTCCTTAAGGATCTCCCCCATGTCAAACATTGGTGGGAAACTTACTGGGAGAAGAGTTCCACAGAGGAGTATGGAATATATGGGGCCGAGCCCACCTCAGATATTTTTGTGGATGTGGTCAAGGAACAATATTACCCTATTGGAAACTATGACGAACAATACATGAGATGGACCACACTGCGGCAAGAGAGGGGCCAAGAAGTTCCAGAGTTCACCAATACCTTCCATACCTTGCGCACCAAAATGGGTATCAAAGACTCAGAGTGACATTTGGTTCTGAAATACCGCGGGTATCTATACATATACATCCAAATTCAAATGAATTTTCTAGACATATCATCACTGGGTGCTACTTATCGATATGCTGTTAAAATCAAGCAAAAATTTAAGCACCAGAACAAGTGGGAGTTCGGGTCTGCAAATCTGCAACAAACAAAGTATGATAAAGACGACCCTAAAAAATAATCTCCCGAAAACCAGTTCAAGCCATAGGAAAAGAAGGGTCATGGGAAGATGAAGAAGGACACTAGAAAGTGGTGCAATTTCCACAAAATCCCCTGGCACAACACTAATGAATGTCGCTCAAAAAAATCATTGGTGGTTGAGATCAAAGAAAATGAGCCGAACCCTGATTCATAATCTGAATTAGAAAATAATGGAATAAGATAGATCATCAATGGAGACTCCACTACTACTGTCGTGACCATAACAATTCAATTATAAGAACTAGTAGATCCTAAAGAAGGAGAGCGCCTTTTTCATTCACAGATATGGGTGAAGGGGACCCCACTGCATTTTATTGTTGATAGTGGAAGCCAAAAGAACCTTATCTTAGCAGAGGTTGTCAAATAGTTGGGATTGTCAACTACACCACACCCACAACCATACAACATTGGGTGGCTTCGTCGGGGACAAGATCTCCATGTCAGCTAGCAATGTCACATGTCCTATGGCATCCAACCCTTCAAGGATGAGGTATTATGTGATGTTGCCCCGTTGGATGTATGTGATGTTCTTTTGGACCAACCATATATGTGGAATCACCATGCTATTTATGAGTCTCGACCCCGTAGTGTCATTTTTACTCTGGGGGGTCATCTCTACAGGACACCGGAGGTAGTTCCAGCTACTATCCCACCCAAACAGTTCTGTAAGGAAGTATATAACACTAAAAAATTTAGCTTCTTCACAGTATGTTCAAAAGGTGAACATAAGAACACCGCAACCACAACAACCTTAGTCCAAGCATGTTCTATCCAACAGAAGAAGGTCGACACGATCAAAGTAAAGCACAAGGATTCCTCCTACACACAGTCATCTCATGTAACCAGACTAGTTAAAAAGGTCCAACCCTTCCAACCACAGGTCCGTGACAACATTCAACAAGCTAAGAAACACAACTTCTCCAACAAGACAAATAGCTCATCAAGGTTCAGATTCAACAAACGCTTCAACCTATCTCCTAGGAAATCAATGCAATGGAGACCATTGCTTCCTAATGAGGGAGGATTGATCCAGGTGGATATCAGTGGCCACCCACCTATTCCACTGGCTCAAAAAACAGTTTTTCACCTTGGCAATTTTTGACAGTTTTTCGGGTCCTAAACTTCTGAGGCTGTTTTGAGGCCCTAAACAACGATTTTTGGGGATTTTTGAGCACTTGCATAGGCTAGTCAAAATTATTTCTTCTCGGTTAGAACTTTCCAACAATGTATCAAGTGCCCCAAACAAAGGTCGTATGCAAAAGTTACGCCCCCAGGAAGTTGACGTATCAACTTCCCCCATCGGAGCCCGCTAACCTTTTGGCTTTTCATCTTTCGGTGTTAGGGTTTTGGATTTTACTTATGTTAAAAGGGGATTTGGAGCCTCATTGTAGTGATGAGATTCTTGCAAATGCGAATAGCTATCACATATCTTCTCAAAGATAAGCCGCCACCATTCTAGTGAGTCTTTCACTCTGTATTTTTACAGTTTTATACATTTCACACATTAATAGAAATTGTGTATTACTGTATCTCTGTGTTTATATATATGATATATTTCTATCATATTGTTGGATATATGATACATCTATGTACATTTATTTATTATATCTCTTCTCTCATTTCATGCAGAAAATAATCCGGATCAATGGTATCAGAGTAAACTGCTCTTGATCGTTTTTCCATGGCAGAAGAAAATAAAAATGACGGAGTAGAAAAATATATTAATTTGTTGCTTGAGCAAGCTCTCACGCGACAAAGGGACGAAATGATGGATAATTTTTCCAACATCCTTCAATGTATTTCGATAACAACCGACGCGTCTTCATTAAGCGACCACTTTAGAGGCACCTCACCTTTCAAGGTACAAGTTAATTTTGATATTCCTATATTTGAAGGACAGATAGATGCAAATGCCCTAGAAAAATGGTTAAATTTACTAGAAGGTTATTTCTCTCTTCATAATTTCTCCGATAGGGAAAATATCACCTTCGCACTCCTTAAGGCTCTCCCCCATGTCAAACATTGGTGGGAAACTTACTGGGAGAAAAGTTCCACAGAGGAGTCTGGAATATATGGGGTCGAGCCCACCTGGGATTTTTTTGTGGATGCGGTCAGAAAACAATATTACCCTGTTGGAAACTATGACAACCAATACATGAGATGGACCACACTGCGGCAAGAGAGGGGCCAAGAAGTTCTGGAGTTCACCAATACCTTCCATACCTTGTGCACCAAACTGGGTATCAAAGACTTAGAGCAACATTTGGTTCTGAAATACCATGGGGATCTACATAGATACATCCAAACTGAAATGGATTTTATAGACATCTCATCACTGGGTGCTTCTTGTTGATATGCTATTGAAATCGAGCATAAGTTTAAGCACCAAAAAAAGTGGGAGTTCGGGTCTTCAAATCTGCAACAACCAAAGTATGATAAAGACAACCCTAACAAACAATCTCCCAAAAACCAATCCAAGCCATAGGAAAAGAAGGGTCACGGGAATATGAAGAAGGACACTGGAAAGTGTTGTGATTTCCACAAAATACCCTGGCACAACACTGATGAATGCTGCTCAAAACAATCATTGGTGGTTGAGATCAAAGAAAATGAGCCAAACCCTTATTCATAATCTGATTCAGAAAATAATGGAAGAAGACAAATCATCGATGTAGACCCCACTGCTACTATCGCGACCGTAAAAATTGAACTAGAAGAACCAACATATCCTGAAGAAGGGGATCACATTTTTCATTCACAGATGTCGGTGAAGGGGACCCCACTACATTTTATTGTTGATAGCGCAATCCAGAAAAACCTTATCTCAACAAAGGTCGTCAAATAGTTGGGATTGTCAACTACACCACACCCACAACCATACAACATCGGGTGGCTTCACCAAGGACGAGATCTCCATGTCAGCCAGCAATGTCACATGTCCTATGGCATCCAACCCTTCAAGGATGAGGTATTATGTGATGTTGCTCCATTGGATTTCTGTGATGTTCTTTTGGGCCAGCCATATATGTGGAAGCGCCATGCTATTTATGAGTCTCGATCCCGTAGTGTCATTGTTACTCTGGGGGTCATCTCTATAGGACACTAGAGGTAGTTTTGGCTACTGTCCCACATAAACAATGCTGTAAGGTATTATATCATACTACAAAATTCAGCTTCTTCACAGTATGTTCTAAAGGTGAATATAAGAACACTGTAACCACTACAACCTCAGTCCAAGCATGTTTTGTTCAACAAAAGAAGGTCGAAAATATTAAAGAAAAGAGAAAGGATTCCTTGTGCACATAGTCATATCATGTAACCATACTAGTTAAAAAGGTCCAACCCTTCCAGCCACAGGTTCGTGACAACATTCAACAAGCTAAGCAACACAACTTCTCCAGCAAGGCAGATAGCTCATCAAGGTTCAGATTCAACAAATACTTCAACCTATCTCCTGGGAAATCAATGCAGTGGAGAAATTTGCTTCCTAAGGAGGGAGGATTGATCTAGGTGGATATCGGTGACGACCCACCTATTCCACTGGCTCGAAAAATAGTTTTCCACCTTGGCAATTTTCGACAGTTTTTCAGGTCCTAAACTTTCGATGTTGTTTTTAGGCCCTAAATGACATTTTTTAGGGATTTGGGACCCAAGTGATTGCCTAAAGAACTTGTGTAATCTAATAAAAGTCGTTCTCCTCGGTTAGACCTTTCCAACAATGTATCAAGTTCCCCAAACGAAGATTGTATGCAAAAGTTACGCCCCCAGGAAGTTGACGTATAACCTGCCCCCATTGGAGCCCACAAACCTTTTGGATTTTCATCTTCCGTGGTTAGGGTTTTGGATTTTACTTATGTTAAAAAGGGCTTTGGAGCCTCATTGTAGCGATGATATTCTTGTGAATGCGAGTATCCATCAAATCTAATCTTCTCAGAGACAAGCTACCACCATTCCAACGAGTCTTTCACTTTGTATTTTTACAGTTCTGTACATTTCGCACATTAATAGAAATTGTGTATTAGTGTATCTTTGTGTTTATATCTATGATATATTTCTGTTATATTGTTGGATATATGATACATCTATGTACATTTATATATTATATCTCCGCTCTCATTTCGTGGCAAAAATAATCCAGATCACCCATAAGGAAGATTGATATCTACTGCTACAAAATCCAAACTATGAGTAGAAAACTCATGTTTGGGATTTTTTTTTTCTTGTGTAAAACATATTTTAAATTTTACAATGAAAATTCTATGATGATGTCTCATATTGACTGTATTCATATGATGCAAATGGGATGATTTACATAGGTTGTATATTGCTAGTGGAAGTCTAGAAGCAAGTTGGCATTCATATGCGTGAGAACACCTTGGAAAATGATGGATCGCCTGAGGAACTGCATAACAATGAAATGGATGTTTGAGCCTAGAGTGTGAGGACTTCAAAAGAATTAGGTTGTGAGTCCTTAAGAGTGAAATCTTGTGTGATTTGCACTGTTGAAGAACTAGGTTGTCTGACTTGAAGAGTAAACTCCTGTGTGAGTTGTACTGCAACAACAAGGTTATTGTTGGTTATTTTCTTGGTAGATCCTCCTAGCAGTGAGTCCCTTAAGTTCCCAGTAGTGAGATTCCTAGTGACCTGTGCCAAAGAGATCTTGATAAATGAATGGTGTATCCCAATGGAATAAGAATGGTGAAGGGGGCACATTCCTTGGGTCAACCTTGATAAAATAATGGGATGCCTGATGGACTGAGATGAGTGAAGCGATACATTCCTTGGGTTGGGAAGATCAAGATGAAGAGAGTTGGTGGAAGTCGGGATAGCTATAGGAGAATGCTAGTGGCTTATGTATATGTTTTTGGACAAGGTGCCTTGTATATATGTTTTGGGGCCGGAGCGCCTATGTATTTATAATTTTTGGGGATCAAAGTGCTTGTATTTGTGGTATTGGGGCCGCAATGCCTATGTAATTTTGTTTAGGCTAGAATGGTTGTGTGATTTTGGGACGAAGAGCCTATATGCTGATTAATGGTTGGGGAGCCGAAATTGTAAAATGAAATTACACCTGTAGAGTGTTATGCACTCAGGACAGTGAAAAAATAAGGGGGAGGGGAACATAACATCCTTGGTTTTAATCCCCATGAATTATAATGTAATTGTATAAATGTGAATTAGGTTGGTGAGCCGATGTGTTGGGGCGAAGAGCCTGTATTGATTTAATGTGGCCATGGGACAAATTGAATATTATGTGCACTGAATAATTAATAAAAATAACAATCACTGGCTACGATTCAAAAGAGATGAAAAAAAATGGGGGACTATGATTCCACAAGAGAGAGGGGTCCAAGGGGGAATTATTCATGGGTATTAATCCAACCCACATTCCTGAAATTTTATTATCATTGTGTTTAACCTTCTATTTTTTGTTGAGTGTTCCCAAAGCCAATCATTTAAACACATGTAAGAGGGTGGGTATGAGTGGTCACATCCCATAGTTATTATAGAGCATGGGCTGAAGTATAATCATCTTTGGGAAGAGTGAGAGTCAAACAAGTAAGGGATAAGAAGGTAAATTTGTATGGAGAATAGCGATAGTTTTTACATGCAGCTTTTGGGCAATAAGAGGGGAGCTTAGCATTGGAAAGAGAACCAACCATACTCTACTTGAAGGCAACCATAATTGGTCTATGGTTATGCTGGAAAAGACATCCGTGTTCCTACAAAATGGGCTATAAGATTGTAGTGTATTTTTCCTGTTGAGGAATGACTCAAGAGACTTGTGAAGGTTGTTGTGAGAAATCCAAAAGTAACTAAGAGTTATAGAGTCCCCAACTGAGATATTCCTGGCCAATCAAGTGCATTAAGAGCCTTGATAAACCAATGGTACATCCCGAGGGACTATGAGCAGTGAAGGGGGTACATTCCTTAGATAATAAAGGTTGTGGGGAAAAGAGAGATATGGAGGATTGAAATTGTTGTGGAATTAGAACATGGGTTTTGAGGTTGCTGTGTGTGGATAGTGGACAACTAGTGGGTCAGATCTCCTTTTGGACTTTTTATAGCACAAGTTGTAGGTTGGGAAAATCCTGACCCAACCACAAATCAAGAGCTACAACTTGGGAATCCTACACCCAATGTGACCTCGATGTAGGTCCCACACTTCAAGGGTGACTAGGTCACTCTAGGGAGGCGATCCTGGTGACCTTAGGGGGATTGAGATGGAGGTAGAGGGAAATTAAAGTGAATCCCCTATAGGTAAATTATAAGTGGAATAAAAGGTAGGGAGAGATGCTTTTCAAGTCAAGTAATTTCTGCCCCACAGTTATAGTACTTCTCCAAATGATTGTACCTTCCCGAGACACAAGAAAAGACACCTTGCAATGATATATGTTAGTTGGATCAGAAATTTAAGCTTGTTTTCCCTAATTTGAAGTAGTAGATATCAGTTTATATCAGCAAATAAAACATCTAAAATCAACATATAAATATCTAGACTAATTAGGTAAATCAACATCAAACTTAGTAATGAATATAGGATGAAAATTGGCACTTAAGAAGTAAGAAAATATGGCTGTTGTAAACATGCATTTTCTACAGAAAATTTCATCCCTATGGCTGTATCATTTAATGGCATGTATCCGTAAAATCAACCATAAACAAGCTCACAATATTTGAAAAGAGCCAAGTATGGTGCAAATTTTAGATGAAGGCCTCTCACAAGAGGGATAGTTATATTAAAATGAGATCTTATGATCTCTATTTATACAAAATGTAGCTAACATAGTTTGTCCAAAAATTAAGGAGTAAACCACAATATTAGGGGTCAAAAACCCTAATATTTCCCCCCTTAATAAAGTAATATTAAACAATTCACTTAAAATTTCACTTTTTGCACAAATAAAACCATAACTTAGGAGGACGTCACCCCTTTAAGGGACATTTTGCCACTTTGAGGAAGTCGTTGGTGTTGAAGAAGTATGGGTAGGCCTCCAAAGGACACATGTCAAGCATCTAAGCACTCTCATCATGGTGATAAATTTCTTCTCCTCAAAACGTCCAAGTGTCAAATGAGTGGCACCTCACCACCATGCCCTAGCCCCCCAACCACGACGTTAAGCTAAAAAATAGGATGTTTTTCCCCTCCTAGGAAAATCGTTTGGCAAGTGAGGGCTAGGATATGTTGTCCAAGTCATCATCAAGGCCTTCCAAGTCTGATGTCTCTCATCCAGCATGCGGGCCCTTGGCATCCAACCTGTGGGCTTGTAGCCCCATGGAATCCCAATCTAGGCTTGTTCTCCCAAAACTGTCCACCATCTAGGTCCTGCAAAGACAAATGAGCACACCCTCCAAGGATCTCAAGTCATAACATCATGATAAGTGAATCCAATCAATAAATGATCCATGTAAGCATTTGCATCAAAGATCACTATATCAAACAATTAACAACTCAAAGACACTATGCGACTTGTCAAGCTTGAATATGGGGGGGTTGACGAGGTGTCCTATTGGGTAGAGCTTGCCCTAGGTCAAGGATAATTTCCAAGAGATCCCTCTCTAATACATGCAAATTGAATGAAGTGTTTGGGGTCAAGACTCAATGGGAATAGGGCCCATGACATACAAGGGATCATAGTGTCTCATTCGTGGGCGCCTTTGTAGAGGGTGTGTGGTAACTTCATTCACAATGCACTTTTTCCAATCCCATAAATTTCCTTTTATCTTTATTTATTTATTTTATTTCAATATAGCATAAAGAGAGGTTGAATGCCACTGCCCTCGTTGTTATCACTGAAATTTCGTCCGTAAATGGTTACAAGAATTCAACATCATCAAATAGTTATGAGGTCATCCATGGACCTGAATTAACACAAAAGCATTCACAAATGGTCAAAACTATACAAGTAGTGCAAAAATTAAAGGGTGCTATGAAGACACTGGGTGCGCGCGCACATGCACAAAACAGGAACGCAGAAATTGCGCACATGTGCACGATGCGTGACTGTGGTCGCAAAAAGCCGTGCACCTGAGAAACAACACATTTATGAGAGTGGTCGACCTCCCACCCACTTCTAATTCAGCTTCCAAGTTGATTTGACACTCAAATCTAGACTGGATTCGACTGGGTGGCTGGTCAAAGACCTAGAAATGCCCTAATTAGCCTCTTTACACACTACAAACTAATTGAACAACACCTCAAAGGAATGCTATAAAAAGGCCATGGATACACTTCATTTTTGAAGGAATTCATAGCAAAGTTATGCTGCCATTATTCTCTTGAGGAATCTTCTATCTTTGCCAAGAGTATACTTGCATCATTGCATTGGGAAATCCATCTCATCCCTTGAGTGGATTAGCAAAGAATTCTTTCACCATTTTCATTTTCATTTTCAAGAGTTGTAAGAAGAGATTATTTGTGGGGGTCCAAGAGCCCTCCCTTGGAGAAAGAAGGGACTCATAGTCCTCTTGTTTCTCGGTGTTTTCTTTCACTAATATCAGCCTTATCATTGGTGACATGGGTCTCATTGTTTCTTTTGTCCTTATGTCCCTATGTTCATTAATTTAGTTGTTGTTTTATTTCTTAGTTTATTTCTTAGTTATTGTTTTATGTTTCTTTCTCTAACCCTTTTTCTTGTAGCTGTCCTACTTAGCAAACCCAACTAAGCTTGCAAGCACCTCTATTTTGCTCACTAAGGTGACGAAAGAGGTGCAACAGATTGGCAACTCCATTGGGGAAAGGTATCAATTTCCTATCCCATTTGGGTTTTTCTAGCTCTTTTTTTGGTTTATTTAACTTGCAGGTGCACTAACCAGCCTAAGCCGACCTACCAATCATCCAATTCCAAGGTGGATTGAGAGAATTCCATCCGAAATTTTCATTCACAGCCGCGTGTCACTTGTGCGTGGGTTTTTCGGCCCACAGACATGCATCGTGCGCACATGCGCTCAAATCACAATTATGTTCTGCGCACGTGCGCTCATTAACCTTTTTCGATGTGTGCACATGCGCTCTGTGCACCTCTGTCTCCACCGAGACCCGCGCACCTGTGCAAAAAATTCACATTGTAAAGTTTTTGAGATGTGGGGAAGGCCCTTCGCTTTCTTAAAAATGATTTCAAGCATGTTTTAAAGCCGCACCACACTTAGTCCCCTCTTCATATAAAGGGGTTAGTCAAAACACATAGGCACTTAGGGGGTTAAAATCATTATTTCCTCTTTTTCTTTTATTTTCTCCACATGGATGACTTGTTTTGATTCAAAATATAAGTTGGAAATCATTTTTAATCACATTTAACTTGCATTGGGACTAGAAGTTGGATAACAATCGCTTAGTATGCTCTTCTCTCGCACCTCCAAGCGACCTTGAGAATCAGAAAAAGATTGTGAAACAATTTCATCTCCCTTAAGAAGATTAAAACCTTTAAGAGAGGACAACAACCCTTCTTGGGACTCCTCTTAGTTTATTTTTTCAAACACATCTTAATATTGTAACGGGCCCATACATGCCCACATGCTACAAAGATAGGATAGTGTTGAAATTTACTTGCTTCGATCAAATCACTAGGGAAGTTTAAAGGTTTTGTAACGGGCCCATACATGCCCACATGGTCACAATCTAGGATAGTTTCAAAGATTTTCTTAGATTACATCACAATAGGGAGTTTTAGGAATAATAACAGACCTACATGTCCACATGCTAGCTTCCTAGGGACTTTTGAATTACGCAAGGTTGTACCAAAGACACTTAGTTAATTAGATAATCAACACTTGTAAGGACCAAGCGAAGTCCACATGCAGCAAGGTGACACCTAATTCATTAAAAATTGGCACACTTTCACTCATTCATACAAAAAGTCACTTACCACTCACATAACTTCTTCTTGAAACATGGAGGTCAAAGTAAGCTTCCTCCAAAGGGATTCCGAAACACCCCACCCTTTTCTTGATGAAACTATCCACTCCCATTTAAATTCAACAAGGTTGGTTCACACCCCCAACCTCTCAAAACAACTACGTCTTAATTTTTTCTAAAAACTCACTAAGTTTGTCTCCACAGGAGGTGCCAAAATAATTTTTTTAGTCTAGGTAGGATTTCGGGGATAGGCATCCAAATAACTCCCCGTTATCTAGTTCTCAAATTGTCAAAACCATAGAAGTTGTCAAATAGGGAACTATAAATCCTCCAAGTCAAGTGTTCCTAACACCATAAGGCAGGGAGATACCTATGAAGGGTTGAAGGTCGAGGTCTGGTTGTTCTGTGCATCCCCCCTTGAGGCACCCACCTCTTGGACGGGATCTAGCCCGTGACCCATTTTTGAGGCTGAAAATCTAAATGTCACACTTTGACCGAGGTACCTAGTGACCAAATTTTAGGACATCTACCTAGGTGGAAATTGTGGGCTGCAATTCAGCCTTGATCGGATTTTGTGTGGCTATTGGGAAATATCGATAGCTCTTTCGGGATATGCCCCCTTTACCCCTCATTATAACCGATTATTTCATCCTTCACTAGTTTCTCTTCTGGTGACTTCAGACCCCACTGTTGAGTACTATTGGAAGGTCCAGTGCTATTTGAGAGGAAGGACGTTACGTCTTTTAGGACATGAGCATTTGTTTTCTTTGATTCCCCACATGGACAAAACCCACTTATCCACATATATGATTCTTTTTCAAACCACTTTATGTATGATGCACTTCTAAAT
>JASDQU010228560.1:0-17303 GCA_032191745.1 Picea mariana | reverse complement strand
CGAGTCTCATCAAGTATAGCACTTAAAGTTTTAAGGAAGTCAACGGTCGGAATCCTTCGGGAGGCACTCGCGAAGTTACGAGGGCCGTTGATCGCAAGCAGTTCAAGCACAGTGTTATTTCTAGAGCTCGGGGTTCGTGTGTTCGAAGGGCAGACCATATACCTTTGGTTGCGCGAGATTTCGAGTTACGAAAGTGTCCAGAGGAGGTCAACCGTCGCTGACCATAACGTCTCGAGACTTCGCGAAGGGAGAATGCCAAAGTCTGATACTCCAACTCGCGAGGTCACGAGTAGCGAGAGGCGCTAGTACTTGGGCCCTAGCCAACGGTTACATATGGAGAGTGCTGACCAGAAAGGGAGCCCTGCCCGTATCGCCGTCTCAAGAAGCGGGAGTTGAAGAAGAGGAACCAAGGGTCTCTGACTCGTGAATCGCGAAATGAAAAGCACTTTTAATGACGGGCCCACAATATTGAGGAACAATCTCAGCCGTCCATCTAAAGGGGACGCCTGGTGCGTGATTAGGCTCCCCGCCTTCTCGCCCATCACGATTTCGAAGTGCAAGAAGCAGCTCCCTCATATCCCCGATGCACGAAGTGACGAGAGCATCCAGAACCTGGGGCCCGCAACAACGTCGGGTGAATTTAGGACCGTCAGATTTAGAGGGGCGCATGGCGCCAGATTAAGCCACCTCGGAGTTTCGCTCATCGCGATTTGAAGAAGCAAGGATTAGCTCCTTCCCATTTGCGAACGCCGAGGGCGCCTTGGGGATAAGCATGTGGTCACAGCCTGTGGTCACTTGGGAAAGAAAAGAGCTGTTCAGGAAGGGTCGAAGGCGTTGTGTATGATTCACAGAAGGAATTACCGCAATCTCCAAGTGCCATTTGATCCGACCTCGGTCCTGGTTTTCGCTTGGAGTAAATGAAGGAGAGAAAGGGTGGTTGAAACCTCTCCTCATTCATTAAATGCGAAGAATGGAGGGTCTGGCAAGCAGACTGCTAGAGAGGGTCCTTTGTACCCATTTTTCTAGAGAAGCCATGCCGAGTTCTCGACCAGCCGGAGGAGGTCTGCACACGCAAGCTCAGCATTTACTGGCTCAGCTACTCCTCCCCTGCAAAGGCCATGCGAAGTTAAGGAGACGTATGACGAAGGACTTCTGCCCAAAGATTGATTGAAGAGACGCTATGCCTTGGAGGGCGAGTGCGCCCCTGTTGGGAAAATCTTCCCAAGTATATGTACTCAGTTTTTGCGTTTTTGAAGGTATTGATGGTAGAGCACAGCTCCCGACTGTAAAGTATTAGCATAGACTCTAGTTCTCTGGTTATGTATTTACATGTAAGATTTCTTGTTTAATGACAGACAGTCTTCTCACTCCATCTGGTTTTCATCTTATACTAAGAGAGTTCGTGATCGAGTGATTCGCACAAATTATGGCAATTATGTTGTGATAAAGGATTTATTGTGGCACTATTGTTTTCTCTGGTTTTCTGCATTTGAGCGTAAGAAGATATTGCGTTTAGATGTCTTCTTCCACAGTCTGTTAGGAACTTGATGTTTACCACAGACCTTTGCATCTCTCTGATACAAGTCTTCCCCCTACTCACCCTTACAACTCATCGTCTGAAGTTATCTAAGACCTCACTTGCCCATGCATGCCTAGCCTAGTTTTGGAGTTGGAACCACATCGTTTGAGTTAATCTCCATTTGATCACCCCATTAAGTAAATCGTGACATAAACTGATGGGCGTCGGGCTCTGCTCCTGCTGCAATCTAGGGGTGACTTCCGACACTAACATTTCTGGCGCCGTTGTCGGGGACGAAGTTGAAAATTTTCCCCGGGATTGAACGACATTGAACCTCTGATTCCGAAGGTGCATCGGGTATCAGAGCCTTTGAAGATTGCTACTGTGCACCTGGCGACTCCATTGTAACGAATCCACTAGGGAGACCTTGCTCTGTTAATTGTGGCTTTCAGAGGTAGACACATGCGGTCTCATCCACAGCTGCCTCTAGCTACACCTGAAACTGATCCAAAGGTAGTTCTCAGAAAAGGAAAGGCCCCTGAAGAAGAAGCTTCCATTGCCGAACCAGGTAATCTGCCATATCCTTTTGTAATAACTCCATTTTCTCCTCCTCAGATTCTTGACCGTCCTCCTTCCGAGGTGTCCCGTTTCCTGAATTTTGGGAGTGTTCCTGCTGAGTTTTCCCCTTCTGGTCTAGGATTGGAGGGAGAAACCCTTGTCACTCCCCTCTCCCCCAAAGCTGTACCCTGGCGTAGACCCAGGACCGTGGAAGATTTTCCCACACCTAGTTTTACCACTCCTATGCACAGAGGAGCACCTGCTGACTTGAGCTCGTTAGCCTTCTCCTTAAATCCCCTCTTGTTTCCCACTCCACTTCGAGACTCATTCCCAGTAGCCCCTTCACGAACTCCTTCTCCTCCAAGCTCTCCTCCACCTAATATTCCTATGGCTAGTGCTAATCCCCCTCTGAATAGAATGGACACCATAGTCATTGCCAGATACGCTCCCTTAATCCTACCTCATCCTATGAATCCTCTCCCTTCTGGAGATTACTTGAAATACATGCCCAAGTTCACCGGAGAAGGGGACATAACCGCGAAAGAGCACCTGGCTGCTTTCTACAGTTATGCAGACAACTTGAACATTGAAAATGAAGATGTCTGGATGAGAGTCTTCGTCTAGAGCCTGGATGGCGAGGTGAGGAAATGGTTTAGAGGATTGGCCCCCAGATCTATTGCTGGGATCGAAGCCCTAGATAGTGCTTTCCTGAGGCAGTGGGGCGATAGGAAGGATTTCATGTATTACATGACAGAGTTCGGATCTTTGGAGAAGATGGATGGAGAGTCTGTCTCCGACTTCTCCAAAAGATTCAATAAGATGTATAACAAGATCCCCGCCAAAATAAAGCCTTCAGAAGCCTTGGCCAAGATTTCTTATGCCAGTGTGTTTGGACCCTATTTATGTCTTTTATTGAGGGAAAGAAGAGCCACCTCCTTAGCTCAAATGCAAGATGCGGCCATAGAAGTGGAATCCAATGTGTTAGCAGTTGATAGACTGAGGAACAAGGCCGACGCAGATAGAAGAAAGGGAAGATCTGAAGCCTCAACTTCTAGCCCATCGGTGCCCCACCCTCAAGTGGATGAACTAACCAAGATGGTGAAGTCTCTGTCTGTAGAGATGGAGAGAATGAAAGTCGAGGGGAGACAAGCATACAAGGGCCCTCAGAACGCCGAAAACAAAGGTGAAGTCTCTGTCTGTAGAGATGGAGAGAATGAAAGTCGAGGGGAGACAAGCATACAAGGGCCCTCAGAATGCCGAAAACAAAGGAGGTTTCAGGAGGCCGAACAATTTTACTCCCCCGAATGTGCAAAGAGAAAGGGGAAGAGACAGAGAAGACCAGAAAATTCAGGGCCCTTTCCAAAACAATTTTGTGGCCGAGGGGGAAGAAGGGGAAACAGATGAGCTTGATCCTGAAATCCACTGCTTCAGAGACCCTCCTCCTGTTCCTCATCTCACTCAATCAACATACGAGGAGTCTCTCATGGACAGTCAGCTAAATGAACTGAGCAAGGGAGACAAGACTAGTGGCGGCCAAGGCAGGTATGATATGAGGTCCAAGGAAAAGACTATAGCGCCTGACGTTCCTGAGCAGTCTACTAGAACAGAGAAACCTGCTAATGAAGTAGCAGACGGTCACAGAGGTAAGAATCCCCGACCCCTCTCTCCCATAGTTTAGAATCATGCTCCCGAAATAAGAGAAATACAGAAGCTTACACCTTCTTTTAATTTCGAGCATGAAATTCAGAAAATCAAAATCCCTGTGCCCCTAACCGAGTTGATTAAACATGAAGGGTTCAAGAAACGCTTCTCTGAGCTTCTATAGTCTGAGATCTCATGCCTTCCCATAGACTCCATTAATCTACAAGATGAAAAGCCTGCAGTTATCCTAGGTCCTATGGTAGAAGATAGGAATGACTCATCCCCTCCCTTCTATACCTCCTTGAACATACATGACAAGGTACTGCACAACTGCTTGATGGATTCCGAGGCTTCTCACAACCTCATGCCCAAAAATGTCATGGAAGAGTTAGGACTGGAAGTCACCCGAGCCTATCATGACCTCTATTCCTTTGACTCCAGGAAAGTTCAATGTCTCGGGGTTATCAAAGACCTGGTCGTGACCTTGTTTCAGTTGCCTATGAAAAGTGTGGTCATGGATATTGTAGTGGCTGATGTCCCCCCCAAGTTCGGTATGTTGTTGTCAATATCTTGGATAAAAAGACTGGGGGGAACCTTGTAGATGGACCTCACATATGCTACTATCCCAGTGTTTGGAGGAGAGCATAGAAGACTATACAGAGAATCCCAATTGGCCTATATAATCAGTGATGAAGCCAATCCTACCAACCATCCCACTTTTGCCTTGGACACTGATTTAGGTTCTAGTTTACTGCAACTCACTCATGCTCCCGAGCCTCCCCTTGAACTCAGAAAGAAACCCACCACTCCTCGTGAAATTCCTCCCTCCATCACCCCCATTTGGAAAATGTTTTTTGATGGAGCCTGTTCCAGGGAAGGCGCTGGCGCTGGGGTGTTTTTTGTGTCCCCTTCTCAGGAAACCATGTCCCTGTCATATAAGCTGGAATTTGAAACCGCCAACAATGTGGCAGAGTATGAAGCCCTTGTTCTAGGATTGAGAGCTGCAAAATGGGAATTCAGGAGATAGCAGTGTTCGAAGATGCAGAGTTGGTGGTCCAACAGATCAGAAGCGCTTATCAGGCTAGGCACCCTCGACTCAGAAATTACAGGAATGAAGCATGGGACCTAATTGACAATTTCTTCTCAGCCCTCAATATCTCTTTTATTCCAAGGGAGGATAATGCTGTGGCCGATTCTTTAGCTGTCTCGGCCAGTTTGCTCAAAGTTCCTTTGCCGCCTATGGTCAACTCAGATGTTGAAATAAAATATAGGCCCTCTGTACCGGACAATGTCAAGCATTGGAAGGTATTCAAAGATGATCTGGAAATCGAGAAATTTCTCCAATCTATTGATGAATTTTCTGCGTTGCACATTGATCAGGATCCTGATACAGAAGATAACCCTCACACTGAGGTGTTTTTAAATAAAATTTCTAACCACCAAATCATTCAACTACCTAGCAATCACATTCCAAGGGGACTAATTTCTTTAGAAAGATTGTTCGATGGGAATGATGTGGCTGTAAAGGATAGGATTTCGGATGAAGATGCTGATACAGCCGAGTGAAACATTGGCACACAGGAGGAGCCTAAATTTGTCAAGCTGTCAAGGAGTTTGACCACAGAGCAGAGGGCCGAATACACTGAGTTGCTGAAAGAATTTGCTGATGTGTTTGCATGGACCTACGAAGACCTCAAGACATATGACACGCCCGTCATTGAACACAAGATCCCACTGAAGGAAGAGGCTAATCCATTTAGGCAGAAGCTAAGACAGATAAATCCCATGTTGCTACATGTTATGGAGAAAGAAGTAAAGAAGTTGTTGGAGGCCCAGATCATCGTCCCCCTGAGATATTCCGAATGGGTGGCCAATTTGGTTCCGGTAAGGAAGAAAAGTGGAGAGATCAGGCTTTGTGTCGACTTCAGGAACCTGAACAGGAGCTCAAAGAAAGACAATTATCCCCTGCCCAACATGGAACACATATTGCAGAGGGTAACCGGTGCATCTAGGATTTCCATGATCGATGGTTTTTCTGGTTATAATCAGATATCGGTCATGCTCGAGGACAGAGAAAAAATGACCTTCACCACTCCTTGGGGCACATTCATGTATGCCAAAATGCCATTCGGACTGATGAATGCAGGAGCGACGTTTCAGCGAGCCATGGACATAGCCTTCATCAGGGAGAAAGACAAGTTTGTGGTGATATATCTGGACGACATAACAGTCTTCTCGAGGTTGGATAAAGAGCACTGCTGTCATCTGAGAAATTTTTTCTCAAAATGTCGAAGGTTCGGCCTTTCTCTAAACCCCAAGAAGTCTTTATTTGCTATGGAGGAGGGGAATTTATTAGGCCATATAGTATCGACAGAAGGAGTGAGGATTGATCCTAGCAGAGTGGAGGCAATTCAGACCCTGTCGCTTCCGAGGTCAAAGAAGGAAATTCAGGCCTTTTTGGGAAAGATTAATTTTCTGAGGAGATTCGTCTCGAATTTTGCTGAACTGGTGAAACACAGCACAGCTATGCTCAAGAAGGGAAACGAAGTAAAATGGACGGCCGAGCCCAGGGAATCTTTTGTCCAAATAAAAAAAGCATTGACTGAGCCACCTGTGTTCATCAGTCCCAACTATTCCAAAGATTTCCTAATCTTCTCTTTCGCTTCTTTTGATACAGTAGCAGCGGTCTTGCTGCAGAAAAATGAGGAAGGGCGAGAGCAGCCTATCGCCTTATTCAGCAGGTCATTAAGAGATGCAGAGGTCAGGTATGAAATCATGGAGAAACAGGCCTATGCTTTAGTAAAATCTCTCAAGGCTTTCAGAGTCTATGTCTTGCACTCAAAGGTGACTGCTTATGTTCCTTTGACCTCTGTGAAGGACATCCTGGTACAACCCGACATAGACGGGAGGAGAAGTAAATGGATAGCCAAGATCCTGGAGTTTGACTTGGAAATAAGGCCTACCAAATTGACCAAAGGTCAAGGCTTGGCCAAGCTGCTGGCTGAAGCCAATTGCCAATATTTGGGGGTAAGTTTCATGAATGAATGCTCAGGAATTCAGCGGGGTCAGTTGTCTGAAATAGACCCTCAAAGAGAGCCCCCATTGGCTCGATGTCCTTGGTATAAGGATGCCATATATTTTCTGTAGGAGTTGCGGCCCCCAGATGGCTTGCAAAGAAACAAAGTAAGAGCTCTGAAGCTCAGGGAAGTCAGGTACTGCCTTATTGATCAAATTTTATACTGGAAAGACCCCCTGGGGGTGCTTTTAAAATGCATGGATCCACAAGAGGCCGACATGATCATGGTCGAATTTCACAGCGGCCTGTGTGGAGGGCACCATTCCTGGAAGACTACAGCCCACAAAATTCTCAGAGCTGGGTACTACTAGCCTACCTTATTTGCTGATATCCATCAAAGATTTAGAGCCTGTATCCCATGCCAAAGATTTTCAAGAAAGCAACAACTCAGGTCTCTGCCTTTACAGCCTGTAGTTGTTTTGGGACCTTTCCAGCAATGGGGCCTGGATTTTATTGGAGAAATACACCCTGCTTCCAGTGGGCAGCACAGATGGATCCTGACTGCCATGGACTTCTTTACCAAGTGAATTGAAGCTATCCCCACTAGGAGCGCTTCCCACAAGGTAATTATTGGATTCCTGGAAGACCTCGTCGTAAGGTTTGGCTGCCCAAGGAGGATTGTTACTGATAACGCAACCTCTTTCAAGGCTGAACCGTTAGCCAAGTTCTGTGAACAGTTCAGGATCAATCTGATTCACTCCACACCATACTATCCCCAGGGCAATGGTTTAGCAGAGTCCTCCAACAAAAGCCTAATAAAGATCATCAAAAGATTGCTGGAGGACAACAAAAAGGCTTGGAACTCGAAGCTGAAATTCGCTCTATGGGCTGATCGGGTGACTACAAAAAGATCTATAGGCATCTCCCCTTTCCAGTTAGTTTACGGAGCAGAAGCCATTTTCCCTTCTCAGCTGGCCATTCCTGTAGCGAAATTCTTCCAGGATTATCAAGAAGAGCCCAATGATATGATCAGAAGGATTCATCAACTGGTAGAAGTCCAGCAGGCCAGAGAGCAGGTAATGATCAGAATTCAGGACCATCAACAGAGGATCAAGTAGGTCTTCGATAAGAAAGCCAAGAAGGAGGAGTTCCTGATAGGAGACCTGATACTAAAATGGGATGCTCCTAGGCAAGACAAGGGCAAGCACGAAAAATTTGAAGCCCTATGGATCGACCCCTTCAAAATCTCTAAAGTTTTTTCAAATAACACTTACAGGTTGTAGGATTTGGAGGGTGAAGAAGTTTTCAGCAGCCCAATAAATGGGCATTTCCTTAAGAAATGTTTTTTCTGAGCCTTCGATGGCTCCTTTGTTTGTAAATATTGTCATTTTGGTTCTTTGTTTACTTTTGTTTTTCGGCCTAGCAAATGACTCCATAGCCCAACAACAAGGCATTGGAACTACAAAATGAGTCCTTAGAGCATCAAAGGGACAAATCTATCCCCCATGGAGCCTAATGTTAGCAACATTACTTGTCTTCGGCATAGGAATATCCGGGTCTACAGGTTGCACGAGAAGCACCCAAGCGCAACACATAGAAAAAGTCCTTTTCGGACTTAAAATCAAGTGAGCGAGCATTTCATTCTTCAGCGACAGAGAAGAAAAACGATTGATGGGTAATTGCAGATTAACCGAGTCTCGTCAAGTATAGAGCTTAAATTTTTAAGGAAGTCAACAGTCAGAATCCTTCGGGAGGCACTTGCGAAGTTACGAGGGCCGTTGATTTCAAGCAGTTCAAGTGCAGTGTTATTTCTCAAGCTCGGGGTTCGTGAGTTCGAAGGGCGAACCATATCCCTTTGGTTGCGTGAGATTCCGAGTTATGAAAGTGTCTAGAGGAGGTCAACCGTCCCTGACCATCGCGTCTCGGGACTTCGCGAAGGGAGAATGCCAAAGTCTGATACTCCAACTCGCGAGGTCACGAGTAGCGAGAGGCGCTAGTACTTGGGCCCTAGCCAACAGTTACATATGGAGAGTGCTGACCAAAAAGGGAGCCCTGCCCGTATCATCGTCTCGGGAAGTGGGAGTTGAAGAAGAGGAACCAAGGGTCTCTGACTCGCAAATCGCGAAATGAAAAGCACTTTTAATGACAGGCCCACAATATCGAGGAACAGTCTCAGCCGTCCATCTAAAGGGGACGCCTGGTGCGTGATTAGGCTCCCCGCCTTCTCGCCCATCGCAATTTCTAAGTGCAAGAAGCATCTCCCTCATATCCCCGATGCACGAAGTGACGAGAGCGTCCAAAACCTGGGGCCCGCAGCAGCGTCGGGTGAATTTAGGACCGTCAGATTTAGAGGGGCGCATGGCACCAGATTAAGCCGCCTCGGCCTTTTTCTCATCGCGATTTGAAGAAGCAAGGATTAGCTCCTTCCCATTCGTGAACGTCGAGGGTGCCTTGGGGATAAGCATGTGGTCACAACCCATGGTCACTTGGGAAAGAAAAGAGATGTTCAGGAAGGGTCGGAGGCATCGTGTATGATTCACAGAAGGAATTACCGCGATCTCCAAGTGCCATTTGATCCGATCTCGGTCCTGGTTTTTGCTTGGAGTAAATGAAGGCGAGAAAGGGTGGTTGAAACCTCTCCTCATTCATTAAATGCAAAGAACGGAGGTTATGGCAAGCAGACTGCTCGAGAGGGTCCTGTGTACCCATTTTTCCAGAGAAGCCATGCCGAGTTCTCGGCCAACCAGAGGAGGTATGCACATGCAAGCGCAACATTTACTAGATCAACTACTCCTCCCCTGCAAAGGCCATGTGAAGTTAAGGAGACGTCTGACAAAGGACTTCCGCCCGAAGATTGATTGAAGAGACGCTACGCCTTGGAGGGCGAGCGTGCCCTTGTTGGGCAAATCTGCCCAAGTATATGTACTCAGTTTTTGCATTTTTGAAGGTATCGATAGTAGAGCACAGCTCCCGACTGTAAAGTTTTAGCACAGACTCTAGTTCTCTGGTTATGTATTTACATGTAAGATTTCTTGTTTAATGACAGACAATCTTCTCACTCCATCTGGTTTTCATCTTATACTAAGAGAGTTCGTGATCGACTGATTCGCACGAATTATGGCAATTATGTTGTGATAAAGGATTTATTGTGGCACTATTGTTTTCTCTAGTTTTCTGCATTTGACCGTAAGAAGATCTTGCGTTTATATGTCTTCTTCCACAGTCTGTTAGGAACCTGATGTTTACCACAGACCTTTGCATCTCTCTGATACAAGTCTTCCCCCTACTCACCCTTACTACAACTCACTGTCTGAAGTTATCTAAGACCTCACTTGCCCATGCATGCCTAGCCTAGTTTCAGAGTTGGAACCACATCTTTTGATTTAATCTCCATTTGATCACCCCATTAAGCAAATTGTGACATAAACTGATGGGCATCGGGCTCTGCTCCTGCTGCAATCTAGGGGTGACTTCCGATGCTAACAGATCCAAACAAGAATATCCATCCACATAGTGGAAAATGGTCATAGCAGAATCTGGAAGGAATAATATCACTGTAGAATATGCAGGATGGACGCTGGTAATAATCATTGGCTCCCTATGTGTCACATTGATACTCTCTACAAAAGGTGGATTCTAGTTATCAAATAAAATATGAAAGTGGTTGTCATCCCAGAAATGACAACTATCCATATACCAATCACCGCAATCGGCCTCCAAATCATACCAAACATATATTTCTTGATTATATTCATCCCTTATGTCCTCGATAAGAAATCTCTCCTGCATGCTATCCAATGAATCTTGAATACTGCGAAAAATATCATTGAGGTAGTTTGTGAGGCCATCCAATTTGACATCCAATGTGTCATACAATTGGGATTTGAATGTTTCAGTAATTTGTAGAATTTATTTGAGGGGTTGAGAGGAAATATCCATTTGATCACCCTATGAACTCTTCTTTCCCGCAACTGTCATGAAAAAACTCAAAAAATAGAACAATAAGTTACGACAAAAAATCGCGGCTTTTTCTGGAAAAACCTAAAAAACTGCTGAATTTAAAATGCTCATAACTTCACTTCCCGACATCCATTTCGGCTGATTTGTTTTTTGAAATTGGGTGAAATTGTGAGAGGAACTCAGATCTATAATTTGTTTGGTCAAATTCGGCCTCCATATACTACATAAATAAAAACAAATCGCGTCGCCGTCCATGGAAAAAACCCTGAAAATTTGCAGATTTTAAAACTTCAATATCTTGACTTCTCGGACTCCATTTCAGACGATTTGTTTTTTTAACTTGGGTGTTTTTATGAGAGGAACTAAGATATACAACCTGTTTCTACAAATTTTTCATATAAATATACCAAAAATCTCTGGAATGTCGCGGCCCTCTTTTTTCTTCTCCGAAAAAAAATCTACAAAAATATTTGCCCACAATGTCTGCCAAGGAAAGTCCTCTAATACCAATTGTTAAGCACATATACCAGATATGAAGAATATACTTCAATAATACCAAGAATAAACCATAAACCATTCACCATAACATGAACACAAGAATATAGAGAAAACCCTTGAGGTAGGGCAACACCATATAATGAATCCTATTATGGAAGGATCCTCTCCTGTTCACTTGCCTCTTCGAGGGGGAATCCTCTTATTGAGGTACTGCTCCAAATACAATACTCTCTTCCTATCCCATTACATTGTTTGAACATATTTATATAGTGCTACCATCACCTAAGAACATTCTAGAGGAGGAATCTTCTAGAAGTAGAACCTTCTAAGAAGTCCTCTTACATTTATTATATCTAACTACCCATTTATTATATCTAACTACCACAATGGGTTTTATTTAATAATATAGTGGGCCTAGTCCACCTTACATTGAATGGCCTCCACTATTATCACTATGGGCCCTCTGAGCCCCCCCACTACCTCTCTAGCTACCTTACATTCCATCCCCCTTATGAAAGTGTTGTCCTCAATGCTTGATGTACAACCATATACCAGAGTCCCATGGATAAGTGTGGACCATAGTGCTGAAGTACAATATTTCTCTTCATGTCCCATTACATTGTTTGAACCCCTTTATATAGTACTACCATCACCTAAGAACATTCTAGAGGAGGAATCTTCTAAGAAGTCCTCTTACATTTATTATATCTAATTATTATAGTGGGCCTTATTTAATAATATAGTGGACCTAGTCCACCTTACATTGAATGGCCTCCACTATTATCACTATGGACCCTCTACCCCCCCCACTACCTCTCTATCTACCTTACATTTTTCCATTAGTGTGGAAAGGATTTCTATTTTTAGCAGTTCTCCTATTTTTTAGGAGGAAGAGTTCGGAGGTCCATAGGGTAGTATTGATTATATATTCAGAGTCCTTGCAAGCTCACGATGCCAATGAGATTTTTCCGACCAACATGTGAGACACTACTATTTTTAGCAATTTGAGTTCCAGGGTTTAGATGACAATTTCGAGCACATATTTGGGTTCTTTGCAAAAAATGAAATATGGCCAGCCTAATTACATTGACATGTGAGAATTTTCTATTTTTACTAGTGCCTATTTTTAGTTGTGTTGTATTTGGTAGTGTTCTCCTATTAGTTCCTTACATTTTTCGTCTTTTCATATTTTCAGGAAGACTGTTGTTTTTAGCAATGCTATTATTAGCAAGTATGGTTTCCATGCAGGGTGATATGTGTGTTATAGCAAGATTTGCCTCACTCCATGCAACTTGCTCATAAGGCCTTTTCCATTTCCCTATGCATACTTGAAGTCCCTTTTTGCAATTCCCAGATCTAAAAAACATATTTTTCCACATATACGTGCCCTAACATCTATACAATATGCGTATACGCAGGCTGCACCATTACATCCCACGTACATCTGGTTTTGTGCCCAAAATTTAAAATGGTGTCAAGTTTCCATGTCACGTCACGAGATCCATGATCCTTGACCTTCCATATACTGGAAACGTTCTGACTCGGCCCTTCAGTTCCATTTGAAGGCTATAAATGGGCCATATCCAAGATGTAGAGAGAGGGAGAAGAATTCAACTTTGAGAGCAAAGTTACTTTGGAGAAATTATTCACTTCATATTGAGTCTGCATCCCTTTGTCCTTTTAAGTCTGAACACATTGTTCAACCCCCAAGCTCTTCCCTATTTGATGGAGAACCTCACTGTCTATTTTATATGAGCTTGCCTTTCATGGAGGATTGAAGTGGTGGAGGCCCAACTGGAAGGGACTTAATTTCTTGGTTCCGAGACGTGCCAGCATGAAAGTTTGTCATTGATATACTTTTGTTGATCATATTTTAATAGAAATACTATTTTCTTGTCCAATTAATGTCTTGCAAATATTTGAATTGTTATTCCATGGGCATATTTGTTTTGAATATTGATGGATTATGCTATTATATGTGCTAACTTTATATATTATCACCATATGCTTTCATATCTTGGTTGTTGAGGACAAGTTGCAGGTGTATATCTTTGAGTCAAGTGCTCAACGATGGTGTTCTTCAAATGTCTAGACGAGGTAGGATCTTTATCTTGTCTTGTTAGCATGTTTGTTTATATAGCATACTTGATATTAGAGTTGATTTATGCAGTCATTTTCGTCTGTTCTGGTTTACCCCATGCCATAGACAAATTTTCCTTGTAACAGGATTGGTGACCATACTGGGAATATAATATTCTTTTCAGGGTTTAGAGTTTTTTTCTCCTTTGATTGCTCTCGGTTATCTTGAGTTTCTTGTCGTTTGATTGCTTGACAACCTATTTTCATTTTGAATCTGCGTTTCTTGGCTTTATCCTTAACCTGACAATGTTTCAATACATATACATAGGTTTTCCCTTGATAGACGCGTACATACATGAGATGTCATTCTATAGGGCGCATACATACACGATTTTTCCTTGAACAATCATGTACATTATCTTTGTTTGATTGATTGTTGAGTTTGGTGTTTTTTGGGTAAGCTTTGATGGTTGCCAAGTCTTCTTGGGTCTCTGTCATGATTGTTAAGTGCCTTTAGAGTGATATGAAACCTTTCTTTGGTTGAATTTTCGGGCGGTTTTTTCTTTCTCATCATCTTTTTCATTGGTTTTCCTTGCATATTGGGTTGGGTGTTTTCTTCTTGATATCCTGCTTGGTTTGTCTCTTTTTTCTTATAATAGGGTTTATATATCAAGCTGTTATTCAGTCCTTTCATTTTCATTTCTTTATATTGAAAATGCAAAAATATACATTTTGCATTATGGAATTTAATCTTTTGGGTTCTTATTATTGATCTTGATACATGTATGGAAAGATTGCATCTTATTTGAAATCGCAGAGTTGAATTGAAAATTTCATTTTAAAAAGCTTATCATTTGTTGAGAATTGAAGTTAGGACTTTGCATTATATTCATATTCATTTATTTTACTTGCTGATTCATAACATCATCAGTTTCATGACCATATCTTTTGAGTAAACAAAACCACTAAAAGTAACAGTGATAAATTTAAAATTGATTAGAAACGATTCTGTTTTTCAGGGTGCACAAACTAGCTTAAGATTTACAACCTTAGAATAGGATTTTGTGAGTTACTTATCCAAGTCTATTAAACTCAACATATGTGTCTGACTAAGTGTTAGGGTCCTAACCCGCACATAGGTAGAACAATATATTCGGATGTAATAAAGGTCAATATTAATAAGGCCTTTCAATAAAATAGAATAAGGCAGATGTAAGAAGACCTAATGGAAGCTTCTGCTTCTAGAAGGATCTTCCTCTAGATGCTTCTTTTTAGTATAAATAGGAGTCAAGGGTATGAGAACCCTAGCTTGGATATTATTGTAATAGAGCTCTACTCAACTGGAGGTTGCCCCCTCAAAGAGGCCCGTGAACATTGCTTTCAGATTCAATGTTCTATTTATGTTGTTATTCTTATATCATTTCAGTGTTATTGTGGTGAATGTTCTGGTTATATTGCTGTTATTATGCCATTACTAGCATTTTATTTCAGTTCTGCATACATTTTATATATGGTATATTACAAGTGGTATCAGAGCACTTTCCTCGGCAGAAAGTGTGGGTTAAATTTTTTTTTAGGGTAGAGACGTATTCCGGTGTCTTTAAGCCACATAGATCTGTCGTTACGCGCATAAACCCGCAGTTGAGGGATTCATACACACAGGAAATACAAGTGGCACTTAAGTGCACATCTTTTGGCCACCCTTGTAACCCTAATTGGTACCCCTTCGAGTGGTAGCGCATCAGACAAAACCTGTGTACAGATCGGCCTAGATTACCTGAAGCCCTCTTTAGATAAACCAATCAACCACCTGACTACTATAGTGTCACCAAGAAAAACACTTGGGAAGATACTCTCTAGTACCTGGGTAGTCGGGTAGTACGGCTAAGGGTACGGTCTATCCTCCTTAGTTAGTGCCCTGAGATATTGGGCCGAGTACTATTGTTGGACCCCACACGTATATCAAAGAGCTATAGCACATGGAAAACCCTTGTCTGTAGAACCCTTGAATACCTAAACCTTGGGGGACAGAAACATAAACAAATTAAAACAGACAAAATCTATTTCTGCGCAATTGTGTTCGGGTTGCCAAGTAAATACACATTTCTTTCTGGTTAAGCATTTGGGCATTTCATCTCTGTAGTATTCTTTAGACCGGAGTACAACTCTTTAAATTTCTAGAGTATAACTCTGGAAATTTTTTCACCATTATTTGAGACATATTCCATTGGATTCATCTCTTTTCCCTTATCACATTCATCCATATCATTTTTTCGGACAAATTTTTTACCCCGCCCACCCCTTTTCAGTTTCCTCATCCTCATGGCCCATACTCGTAGCCAAGACTTGGAAGCTCGGTTCAACACCTTGCAATATGGTCTCATTGAGACCTAACAAGAAGTGAAACAACTCAGTGCCAATGTTGCCACAATCAATACAACCATGATGTCCTCAATGGGGGAAATCAAACAAGACCTCACCACCCAGCTTGAATCAGTCTTTTCGACACTCTGCATCAAACTGCATATCCCTACAGATCACTCTTCCTCTTCCTCACCTCCACATATTGAAGGTGACCATTCCTCTCATTCCCATACCTTGTAGAACCATCACTTTCAACGTGACCTACGCCTTCCGCGGGTGGATGTGACCAAATTTGATGGCTCGGACCCCACTGGTTGGGTAACCCAAATGGAACATTACTTCTCTTTATACGACATTACAGATGACTTGGACAAACTCTGGTATGGTGTTCTCCATCTAGATCAAGAATGTTGGCAATGGTGGCAATGGAGAAAAACTTCTCATCAAGGGTATATTCCTTGGACACACTTTGTGGCAGAGCTTTATGAACGCTTTGACACTGACACCAACCATTTGGGCCATTTGATAACACTGAAACGATTAGGAACAATGGAAGACTTTATAGCTGCCTTTGAGTGTCTAGATTTTAAAATAGAGGGCATGTCTGATACCTTTTTCCGAGAGTGTTTTATCAACAACCTCAAGGATGAAATTCAGGCCCATGTCCTCATGGCTCGGCCCGAGAGTTGGGTGGAGGCTACCAAAAGAGATAAAGAAGCACAACGGGTTGTATCTGCTCAAAACTGCAAACCCTCCTTTATCCCTCACCCTAAACTAGTAAATCCCACTGCTCCCTCTGCTCCACTAAAGATCCAAAAATTGACCAGGGTTGAAATGGCTGAATGCCAACTCAAAGGCCTTTGTTATAACTGTGATGACAAATATTTCCCGAGCCACAAGTGTAAAGAACAAAAGCTTTTTATGGCCATCTCCGTGGATATTTTGGAAGAAGATGAAGAAACTCCCTCTGTGTTTGAGTCACCTAAATCCACTGACATAACCCCTCCCTCGGAACCTTCCGAAGTAGAACTGGTCATTTCCCTCAATGATCTCGCTGGATTCTCTGCTCCCCAAAGCCTCAAGCTAATCCATTACATCAAGTATCGGAAGGTCATCATTCTGGTTGATAGTGGAAACACCCATAATTTTATTCATCACCACATTGCCCAAGAAACTCATTGCTACATCCATTTCGTCAATAATTTCCAAATCATGATTGCCAATGGTGGTTCCATGAAATGTGGAGGGTGTTGCGAAAATGTGTGTCTCCAAATTGGTGACTACCACCTGAAATCCCATATGTTTACTATCGACATGGGAGGTTGTGACATTGTGTTGGGTGCAGACTAGCTAAGGACTTTGGGTACCATTCTCATGGATTTTAAAGACTTAACCATGGAATTCGACTAGGAAGGCCACCAATATAAGTTCCAAGGCATCACCGTCGGTTCACCTGAGATCATTATTTCCCATCGCATGGAAAATATGCTCAACAAGGGTCATTCTGGTGTTATCGTGTTAAGTCCTAATATTGGCCCATTAACCCTTAATTAGGGCATATTATATTAATAATTTTATTTTATTTATGTCGGCTTTAGGCCATTAGTTGTAATTATACCTCCTAGTCTCCTATATATACCAAGGAGACATTTTCATTTTGAATCATCT
>JASDQU010228559.1:0-14616 GCA_032191745.1 Picea mariana | reverse complement strand
TTGTTCATCTCATAGGAGTTGTCAAGGAGGAATTGGACGGTCGGAATTCTTCGTGGAGAATTCGCGAAATTCTGAGAGCCGTCAGATCTTGCAGAGGAGCAGGGAAGTTATGGCAAGATTCTTCAAGTGCAAGCTCAGGAGAAATCGGACCATAGGATCCAAGTTGACAAGGGCCATTGGATCACTCGTGAATTCTCACTTCAGGGATTCACAAGTTGAAGGACCGAAAACCTTGCATCAAGATTCGCGAAATCGTGAAATGCGAAATCCCGATAGAGCGAGAAGTTCCATTGTGGGGCCAACATTAATAACGAGCCAACATTAATAATGAGTCAGAATTCTCCATTTCGGCATTTCGGAGGATAGGAGCTCAAGATATCTGTTCCGAGATTCCCGAAATTGTGAGACATGATATAAGTACGAGGAAAGGATGTCGTCAACCGTTTTGGTGGATCAACATTTCAGGTTTTGACAGTTGGAGGCTCGAGACTTTTGTCCCGAAAGTCTTGAAGTTGCGAGTTGCGATAGGGAGTAACGAGGAGTTCAGGATCTTAGCACTTTAGGTGTCGGGATACAAAGGAGGCAGCGCTTGGGAAGTGAAGTCGCGAAGTGCCAAAGCTAGGCACGAGAGACATGTGGCAGAACCACAAGGTGGGCCTGGGTGATAGACAGGCGGACCCGTGTCGCCTAGTGAAAAGAGTCAACACTCCATTGACTTCTCGCGTCTTGGGGATTCGTGGAATGAGAGCACGGGAGCTCGACGTTGAAACTCGCAAAGCGATGAGTAGCGAGAGGTGTTACTGTTAAATCTAGCCGATGGTCACACGTAGAGGGCACTGAAAAGAGGAGGAGCCATACCTATATTGACACTTTGGGTATCGTGATTTCAGAAGACGAAGAGTTGAGAGACTTGGAAGGAGAAATTGCAAAGTCGTGAACTCCGAAGTTCCGATCTCACGAGAAATATGACCACATTGCTTGGTCAGGGGGAGATTGGAATTTGATGCTTCGTGTTTGATCATGTGGGATCAATTCATAAGGACCCATGGAGAAGCACCATTTTATGTGCGTGGGATTCCCCGAAGAGGAATCGAAGAATCAATCTGACTCAAGGGAAGAAATTAGAACAATCCTGTAGCAGACCTTGACCTGAGGGATGATAGAGGGTTGGGGGTCTACGTCACATGTATATCATAAAATGTTTCCAATCTAACAATAGATTTGGGGATAGAGTTTACTAGTTCGGATGATAATTCTGCAGACCGAGGATCAGATATTACAGTGAAATCTCTGAGGTTTTTGTTATGGGTGCTTTCATCGATTACTCCATACTAGAAGGTGTCTTCCATATGCAGAAAGTTGATGATCTGCTGATCGTCATCAAATAATCACCAATTTGTGATGTTGTCGGGAATCGATGGCCTAAATAATAATTCAACCAAGAATGTGTTAGGAGAAATACCTTCAACATGCAACAATTTAGAGGCAACATTAGTTAATAAATCACCTTCTAAATTAGTCGACCTAGGAATGGAATTTATATTGAAAGCGAGAAATTTATGTATTAAAATCCATACTTCAGTTTGGTAGTTTTTCAAATGTGGTGATAAAAAATGTATTGCATTTCTTACCTGCTTGACTATGATCTTAGAGTCCCCAAATACTACCAATTTTTGCACGTCCATATCCACTACCTTCCTTAGTCCTTGCATAAGTGCTTCATATTCTATTGTATTGTTAGTACATTCAAATTCCATTCGACATGAAATAAATGTTTTATTACCTATGGGATCGATAAGCACACAACCAACACCTGCCCCTTCCTGGGATTTGGATCCATCAAAATATAAGGACCAGATATGTTCGTCATCAACAATGTTTGGTGTACTTTCCAGAGTTGTCGTCTGAGTATAGGATGATACTTCGGATTGTTTTTCTGGGTTGGTGATAGAGGAAAATTTGGTCATAAAATTGCCAAAAAAAATATTCATTCCCTGTGTCTCAATTGAATTTACAGCAGTAGTAAAAGCCTCATTTGGATCGTTTAAATTTGTGACAGTGTACTTGAGGTAACGTTCCCTGTTTATTTTGATCTTTTCAGGCTGACCATTTTCTGGCAGCCACAAATGAGACCGGTCTGTAGAAAAATAGCCGTGTAACTGCTCTGACGAATCTCTACTAAAAAATAAACCATATACTTCAGGAATTTCAACAACAATAATATCAATTACTTAGTGAACCTTTGGATTGGACAACAATCTTATCAACACATTTTTAAGTTCACCAATGACTTTGACATTAGTTCAGTCTAACTGAATGATCTTTAAATCAAAAGGTTTTACTTCAACGTTAATTTTATGAAACACAGACAGAGGCATCACATTTGATGAGGCACCAGAATCAACCATACAGTTATGTACATTCCTATTGAAAATTTTGAAAGTTAATAAAAAAGGAGGCACATTTTTTCTTGAAGAGACAACAGAATTCTGTTGATTTTTTATGGATGTCCCTTAAATAGTTTTATCTAAGTTTCCTACAATTTTTTCTGATATGTCCCTTTTATCCTGATTTTCAGCTGACTCTTTACCGGGGACATCTTTAGTTTTATTTGGGTCACTTTCTATTGATTTCTTGCTGATAGAATCATTCTTTTTATTATTTTCAGCAATACTTTGGAGCATTTTCTGTAGGATAAGAGGAAATTTAATTAATTCAAAAACTGATATATTCGCCCTTAGTTTTTTAAGATATTGCACGAAATAACATTCTAAAACTGGAGCAACAATGTTTTGTCTTGTCTCAGTTTTCTTTGGCTATTTTGAAACCATATTAATATTTGTTTCAGGTGAAGGTTTGTTTTGTGTTTCACTTCGTGTGTTATAGGGATGGAAAGTTTCAAAGTTTGCTTGAAAGATGTCTGAAAAATGCCCCAAAATGGGAGGCGATGAGTCTTCCTCATCAAGCTTTTATTCCTCACCTGTATCGTCATGATTTTTAGGGGGTGAAGAAATAGAGTTATCATGTGCTTCCAGTATCATTTGCAAAGCATACTGTAGTCCTTCAAAGTTTAGACCTTCTGTGGTCGGGTTTGGTCAGTTTGGAGGAAAAGGTTTTCTGAAAGGTGGTCTAAAACCTCTACTTGTAGATGCCTCCTCAACGGATGTTTTCAAGTCCACAACCTGGTTGGATAATTTCTGGAAAGCTTTACGTAAACTTTGTAAGTCTAAGGTCTCTTGTTGATTTTTGGTTTGAGGAGGTCTGGTGATAAGTTCTATTTTCTTTTTAGAAGATGAAGTTGTTTCAGCCTCACTACTTAGACTATATTTTAAGCTCAAAATGTCTTTCTCAATCAAGATTTCCTCCTAAAAGGCTTCTAATAATGTGTTATGTTTGGACCTTTTAACCCATATGGCTATGTTGTTATGCAGGGCCTTAGTATAATATGCAACAATCAGGTTTTCTGCAGGCATCGAATCTACAGGGATTTTGTTTTTTAGAGTTAGGAATCTCTGGTTGAAATCCTTGAATTTTTCTTTAGGATTCATTTTCAAACTAGAGAGTTCCATTACCAAGACTTCTGGATATTTATCATCTCCAAATGTTTCTATAAAATAGGTTTCAAACTTGTCCCAAGAGACGATGATCTGAGGTTATTGTGAAAAATAAAAGGTTGAGGCATTCCCTCAAAAGTGTAAGGGAATAATATGCACATGACATCTTCGTGTTTGACACTCCGGATTCTAACACCTAACATAAATTTCTTGATGTGATCCTAAGATGATTGCTTTGAATCTGGAGCAAAATTGGGAAGCCTTTTCTCTGGATGTTTGGGAAACGAGTGTACTACCACGACATATTGATTGAGCCAAGGTGTGGCAGGATTATTTTGGTTTTCCATGGGAGTTGGTGGAGTTGAAGGTTGAGATGGTTCATATGAAGAACTTCCTTCGTCCAAGGATTCCTCTCCTGAAGAGGGTAGAGAAGAACCAGATGGGGATGGTGGGATACAAGATCCTCCAGCAACAAGGATAAGTGCTTCATCAGGATCGATGATATTACCGCCTAATGGTTTTTCGGTAACACCAGTGTCTTGATGTTTTTCTTGAAGATTTGTGAAATCAAGTGGTTGATTAAGTTATCTACCATGTTGTCTGATTCAGGATAAAGCACTATGAGTTATTATGATCAACTGGCGAACAATTTATTGGATGTCAATCCCTTGAGGAATTGGTGTCATTGGTTCGATGAGAATGTTAGGAGTAGTGTTTGAGGTAGTAGTTGGGTCAAGTGTAACGTTAGTTTCTGATCGACTATGCATCACAACATCAAAACGATTTTTGGGGGGAGTCTCTCGACCTCCACGTGCCATCAATGAATTTCAAGCCCTCCTAGCTCCATTTGTTGATAGGCATTTTTGACACACCATCAAGGAGAAGGGTAGATTTGGTCTGGGGTTGTCTATTTAACCCAAGCCGTTTGGTATAATCTATCCTGGTGGGTTTTATGGTTCTGTTAGCCAACTAGGATCCTAAAAACAACTAAAGGAAATGAACTAACTAAAAATACAATTCTAACAATCAACACATTAATTACAAATGTTCAACTAAGAGTGTTAATGTACAATGATTATATACAGTTTACAAGGTTTGAATAAAACCTTGCGAAAGTAGTTGTTTGAGATAATGTTTCTAAACAAGATTAAGTATGAACAAAACGTATTCTAATGCTCTAAATATCAAACTAATAAACAACAAATGAATATGATTGTAATGATATGACGAATATAGACAAATCTAATTAACGTCTAAATAATGCAATCACTATTCATTCATATATAAACAACTTAAATAATAATATATTTACTAACCGCTACCTGATCAACAATAATAAACTAAATTCATCTCTCTGCCTTTGTGTGAGCTCCTCTTGTCTTGTGTCAAGTGAAAACCTATGACATAAACAAGCATAATACTTCCTCAAGAAATTAAAGGAAGTGTTTCATATTCTGGAGCGAGTTTATGGCGACAGAAAGATAAATAATTATATATCATGTGACCTTGAGATATCCAATAACTGAGGATGAAAGAAATATCAATCCTCGTTAATGGTGTTACTAACTAGCTAGCATCAGACGTAAACTCAAAATACTTAAATAAATGATTAATAACAGATATAAACTAAACCAAAAGATAATGAACAACATAAATAAAAGCATGATATAAAATATTATGTGGAGAAAAGACTAAAGCTAATTCGACACAGATAACATTTTATATCAAGAAATTAAATGAGAAGACAATGAAAAAACACTGCACAGTTTACACAGGTCTAAAGCTAAAGAACAAACTGCTTTCTCATACAGTTTCAAAAATATATCCCCATTCTATTGTCCAGGAAAAACATGCCTCTATCACCAGGAAACATATCTATTTAAACATGTTTATGATCTGTTACCTCCTATCATGCAAGATGGAGGCAGATCTCTTAAAATAAGGTTTTTACTAAAATAGAGTAACAAAAAGATACTCTTGTTGGATTTTTTTAATAAAAAATATTTATATTAATGAACATTGTTTTTGAAAATAGGAAACTACTAATCTACTAAACGATTAACCCGTGACTCCTTTCCTTAAGAATAGCATCAAAACCTGTTGTTTACCTGAAATAATAAAATGAAATCAAAATTTAGATAATAATCCAAACAAATAATTTAAACAGACTGGCTACAAAATATTTTGATTCTGTATCTAGCCTCAAAATAAAAATAAAATCAAAAGTGAATCTACATATTATTTCTCAAACAAAATCAAATCGTAAAAAAAAAAAAACCTATTTACCAATTCAGAAATTTGACAGAGAGGCATCAGACATGTATGAATTTATAATGGTATTGAAGTTTGTCCAATTTTTAATCACCACATTCCCAGATTGCTTAATTCTCTTGTTAGACTTGTGTGCATTTGATCGAACATGGGCTATGATCTCGTTGTTCTCTCTCTCAAGCACCAAATTTCGAGTGACCATTTGGTTCAATTGTTCCTGTAGCCAAGGGACATCCCGATAATACCTCTCAATCCAATCAAAACAATTTTTGCAGTGCACCGGTTCTATGATGGGAAAAGGTTGAGTCTTCTCTGTAGAGGATAATTTAACCTATTCCATGACTTGTTTCAGATCATGTTGAATGCCTGAAAAAACCTACTATTTATTTAATAATGGGGGGATATTTGATACGAAATAAAACTATGGTATATTAGCATCGATATCGTTCCCAAGGATCTGGTCATTGATATCATCCTCAACAATTAGATCATTGATATCATCCTCAGAAATCAATCATCAACCTCAATCATAGGGATTGGTTTCTCATGATCACGTTGTTGATTTCTCAGTTTTTTGGATATGAGTCGTCCAGGTCTTTTATTTTTAAAATTGATGTCTGAAATTCTCTGTTTCTTACGCCTACCATGTTTCTTGATAGCAAGTTCATTTAAATCAACCTGAATTGTCTCAGGATTAGGAACAGTAAGGATTTTATCCTTAAGATCATCCAAAACCTCTTCTAAAGATTTCCTGGGAATAAAATTACATCTCAGTTTCTTGCATTTGGATGGATTCTAGAGAACAACAGACATTTTAGCTATAGACACATGGATTTCTTGTAGATAAACATGTCGGTTTTCCATAGAGGGGTTTGATCGACAAGGACTGGGAGCTTCATTAAAATGTAGAGGTAAGTCTGTCACATTTTCAGGTAGGGTGAACCCATTTATATAAATGAAATTGTTCCAACTGTCCCTAACTTTAGACAAATGCGAAATCACCAGAATTTGGATCAAGCCATGATGAAACAGACTAGACTAGGAATTTAGGTTTTGTCTTTGGTAGAAGTTGGCCATTTTTTCTAGGCTCCTAAGTAGATAAAATGGAATATTGAAATTAAAACCTATAAATACCATCCATAAACAGACATGATACAGGAAGACCAGACTATATCAACCCTCACAGGTAATAAACTTCTTAAGCATCAACAACAAGCCATGCCATCGTGGTTTAAATAGAACAATTGGTGTACCTTTTGCACTGTAACACGATTTCTTGGAAGCCATGAGTAGATTCCAAGGAACACCTTCAAACTTGAGGTTTTTAAACTAGCGAGATCCCTCTTGGGGAAATCTAGTAGCATTTGCAATCGAACCCTCCATCACCTCTAACTGTAAATCTCCAATTTTAGCCCTGGTGCCATCGAAAGTCTGGGCGAAGGATTGAGCCACTTTGAGGTTGAAACCCTCAAATTGTTTTATGAAACCATCCCAACCATAATCCATGAGGTCATCCATGGCATCGTCATGTGAGAGGATAGTCTGTGATCCATTCGGCTTGATCCTCACCACAGGCATCATCGAAACGGTCACACAGAAACAACAGGAGTAGTGAAGGGTGGGGTGTGTTTGAAAAAATACGAAATAGAGGATGAGCTCTATGTATTCAGAGGATATCCAATACCTAAGGCTTCATAAATCCACCATAGCAACCATTTGGAATGTTGAGTGGTTGTTAAACCAGAGGATACACAGAACGAAAACCACTTTGTCAAATGAATGCCCAAACCCAAGAACAAAAACTTACCACTTGAAGCAATGAATGCATGCATGTGTTGGAAGGACTAAGGAGTAATGTTTGAAGGTATGACTTCCAGTCCTGTACCAGGGTGATGAGACTATAATATGATTAGAAAGGATAGGATTCATATTTCAAAATAAACCAAAGTTTTTTTTGCTACGCGATCGTGCATATGTTAATGTGAAAATAAAAAATTATGAAGGAATAGAATTCCTAAGTCATAACCCCAAGGTGGATAATTCATGTGCTATGGTAAGGGATCAACTAATAATATGATAGGTTTACAATATTTAAAGGTTTATGAAAATATTAGATGCCCTTAGGTGTTATCCAATTTATGAAAAGGAAAGTCCACAAACTGTATGATGCCCTCAAACCAAAGATTGTTCTAATTTCATGCTTACAGTCGTGAAATTGAACAAGAGAAACAATAGATAAAAACAAATGAACTCATACACACAACTAATCAAACGAATCTTTTCAAAACCAAAATATGATAGAAATCTTTGCAATGAGAAGGAGGCAGCTACAGAAAATTTTATCCCATTAAGACGACATTTTACAATGATAAAATTGACATGAATATTTTGCTGCCAACAATAACCCATAATCGAAACGAAATCATAATATACCATAATCAGATCACTTGCATGCAACTGTCCTCAAAGAATATGTCAATAAAAGTGTACTCAGTGGAGTGGGATGTTACAAAATGTCAATGCAAATTTTAATAAACCAAGTAACTGTACTATGCATAGAGAACATACTATAAAATGTGATGTGATATGCATAACTGCAGTAGTGTAGAAAGAAAATATGTAACAATCCTCGCACAAGATTTGAATATAGACCAAGTGCTAAATATACAAAGTACCACATGTTAGCACAAGATTGGTTTATGCCTCAGCATTGCATAAGTGGTGCTACCTAATATTTCACAGAGAATAGAATATGCATTTCATTATTCATTTTGGAAAATGAATACAATTGTTATGGGATTTTTATTTGTTTTGGGGAAAATTGAAATTATATTGAGTTATTCCCAATATCCAAGTTCAAGCATCAAAGCACCCACGGGTTTATGCTACTGAATTGCATGACATTCTATCTTATGCTTTCCTTCTTCATTTCTTCCACCTATCAGCATATAATCTTGTTTTTTGTTAAGCAACTTTTGTGCCTTAGATGAGTGGGATGTTTGTGACTCCATTTCCCATTGGTGTAGCCTACTGATCTACAGTTTGTTTCCCTCTCTCTTTCTTTATCCATCTTGTTGATCCACCTATTAAAAACCAAAGTTATCTTTTACATTTTGATGGGTGTTGAGCTTACACTTTAGCAGTCAAAGTGTGACTTCCAGTGCTAACATTTTTGGCGTCGTTGATGAGGACGGATTTGAGAAGATTGAAAAGCTCCATGCGAAGAAAGACATTGCACAACTCCAGCTTTAGATGGTGACTGAAGTTGGACACCTTCAAGAATGCACATTCACCATGGCGACTCCATTGTTCAAAATATGTTGGTGACTCCACTGGGGATGAGAAAAATCAAATGGCTATGAAGGCTATCCTGGCCAGGAGATTTGTACCACTCAATTTCTCAACCATAGATGGTTATCCACATCTTGTGCCTCAAATTGATCAATGCCAAGATCTGTTGCCAAGATTTTATGAAGGTGATGATGACAACCCTTTTGAGCATGTTCATGAATTTCATGCTTTGATGCAACAACTTGACATCCATCATGAAGATATATTGATGAAAATGTTCATGTATTAATTGGAAGGCGATGTGAGGCAATGGTATAGGACACTCCCTGCTTCTAGTATTTCCTCTTTGAAGGAATTTAATGATGTTTTTATTCTCATTGCAAGATAATTTATCCAGCTGAAAGACTTTTTGAGAATTGTTGTGAGAGGTATGCATCATATATTCAATATTCAGCAAGTGATTCCTCTGGCAGTGATGATGAAGGGGATGATTGCAGAAAGCAAGACTTAGATGATGAGTTTCATAATGCTTTTCCTAAATTTTAAGAACAAATGCATCATTCATGTCAAAATCTAGGTCCCCAAGAGAAAGATCAATATGGACAATCCATCATTTCCTTATCTCCTTCTTTTCTCGATTCTTTAAGTCAAGAGGTCATCTTAGATTCATATTTATTTCATCATGAGAATAGTATTGCAGCTTGTCATGACTAAATTCATAGCTTATCAGTCCCTCTTATTGTTAATGAACCAATGTGCCATGATTTTCCAAGTTTTGATGACTATGAGGATGTTTTCCTTGAACAACCAGTTGTCCCAACTATTGTTCTAATCCCCTCAACAATTAATAGTCAAATGGTCATTGATTCACCTTTGTATCATAATTATGAAGATGATTTCCATGAACAGTCTATTGAAGACCTTATATCAGATAAGTACCCTTCCCATAAAAGCAACAATAGCTTGTTTCAACCCTCATGTCATATTTTTGTTACTGAAAAAGAAGAAAAAGATGATAATCTAATTTTATAGGGTGAAAAACTGAGGAATTGGGACCATAAGCCAAGCTATGATGAATATCCCTCACAATCAGAAGACAAGATAGAAGAATTTAGTTTCCCAAGCACTTCTAATTGTGATGAACTGCCCTATCAACCCCCTATTCCTCTTGAAGACACAAGCTCAGTTTCATCAAGAAACCAAGATCAAATGCCATGTGATTAGATGAGAAAGGTTGAAATTAAAGAAAGACAAGCATCACTAAGCCTTTTTCCTAGTACACCTCGTGACCAGGAGTGGACCAAGTCCATATGCATTGAGGATGAATCAAAGAATCAACAAGCCATACAACAACCAAGAATAGTGGACAAAGGACCTAATGCAATACTTTTCCTTTTTACACAAAGCAATGTTGCAGGGGCAAGTATTGATGATGTTTTTCAGGATCCATTTGCAGCCTGTCTGCAAGCATAAAATGGGCCTAGGCTCATTGATTTCTTCAATGGAAAGTGTATCTCCAAATGTTTCTTTGATGTGCCTTCAAGTAAGAATTATCTCTGGTGCTTAAGGAAACACATTTCAAAACTTCAAACAGTTGAAAAAATGATGAATTGGCTTCATTGGTTGTTTCATGTAACTTGAATGCTTCAGTTTCCCAATAATTAGAGTAGGTGTGTGCAATAATCTTTCTAGACAAGCATCGTCTTCATCATTTTGTCAGTTCTAGTTTTCATTTTCATTTAGTTTCAACTGAAGGTCACAGATCAAAGAAGATTGTAGAGGTTAAAGGTTGAGAGCATGACTCCACAAGCCTAAAGGATAAGGCACTAAAACTACAAGAGTTATTAGAGCCTCACAGGGAGGAATCTATCCCCCATGGAGCCTATGTTAGCACAAGATTGGTTTATGCCTCAGCATTGCATAAGTGGCGCTACCTAATATTTCACTGAGAACAAATCTACATTTCATTATTCATTTTGGCAAATGAATACAATTGTTATGGGATTTTTATTTGTTTTGGGGAAAATTGAAATTATATTGAGTTATTCCCAATATCCAAGTTCAAGCATCAAAGCACCCATGGATTTATTCTACCGAATTTCATGCAGAAATACAATCGGGTGCTACGTACAGGTGTTGTGTAATATTCTGGCAGAGGCTAAATTGTGCAGAGTTATTCTGCCAGTTTTGAGTCACTAATTTAAAACTTGGTTTATGAGAATTTGACGATTTATTTTTGAAAACCAGAGGAGGTTTTTGTTCATAACATTCCAAATAACAAAAACCTCTCTCATTTTTTCAAAATGTATTTTGGTTTGAGAGATATTGGATATAGAAGTAGGCGCTATGTACTCTGCACAGTGGCGCTGCGTACTAATTTCCTGTAGCGGTCACGGTTTTCAAATTCGCCTTGTTGGGAGGTTGCCACATGTCAAAGAGGGTTAGAATGACTTCTCAAGGATTAGTTAGATGTTAAGGGACACCTACACCTAAGATTTAGCTCCATCAAAGGCCTCATGCATGAGGTGGAAACAATTTTATAATGACTTCCAACAAATTCTTGAAAATCAGTTGTTTGTTGGATTTTTGTCTCTTTGATTGTTGCCACCTATCTCCAAGGCTTAGACTCCAATGGAGGAGATGGGATTCGACCTCCTTATATTATTTGGATGCTATTTTCTATTTAAAGAGGGATATATCTCTTGGAGAAAGGGGATTGATGAGCCAAGAGAGGCTAGAGAGAGATGTAGCAGGCAATTTTCCTCTGTGTGTTCATTTGTAAGCCTGTGGGCATTTTTTGATTGTAAGCATTACTGCTATTGGAGACTCATGAGAATTGTGATTTCAGATTGTAACTCTTCTATCTATATGTCTTCTTATTTGAATATATTGCAGACTTGAGGATCAAAGGCTATCAATGATTTATGGATCCCTAAGCAGCAGAGGATCTGCTGTATTTTTCCCATCAGTCATTGTTTATATTCAAGTATTTATTGATTCATTAAATTGAGAGGATCTTTATTTACTGAACATTCTATGTTATTCTTTCCTTCTTCATTTCTTCCACCTATCAGCATATAATCTTGTTTTCTCTTAAGCAACTTTTGTGCCTTAGATGAGTGGGATGTTTGTGACTCCATTGCCCATTGGTGTAGCCTACTGATCTGCAATTTTCTGTCCTCTCTCTTTCTTTATCCATCTTGTTGATCCACCTATTCAAAACAAAAGTTATCTTTTACATTCTGATGGGTGTTGAGCTTACACTTTAGCAGTCAAAGTGTGACTTTCAGTGCTAACACCACCTTTGCGTAGCATACACCTATGTGGAAGTGTTGATGACATCGCTTTTCCAATAGCTTAAGTGTATATTCAACCAACTCTACCAATGCCAAACCATAAGTAGCATGAATTCTCAATGCAAGGCTTGAAAGTACAGAATCCCACACAAGGACTAAAAATAGAGAAAGAATTCACCCAATCTGTTTTGAATCCTCATACAGTTCACATAACCTTACTTGGTCTACTTAAGATGGTCTATTTTCAAGCCTTGTGTGGATAACCCACACCAATCATATCTCCACTTTGCTACACTTCTGCAATTTTTCATTTCCAATACTTTCGCATATGTGATTGTGACAAGCAACGTAATTTGAAAAATAGGTCACTAATTTATGATAAATTCATTTTCTCCACTTTAGGAGGAAAGGCAATGCATATATAATTAGTGCCAAGAAAACATAATGCTTATATGTATACTACTTGATGGTTTTTAATTTTTCCTATTTCTATTTTAAAGGTACACGTATATGTCTAAAAGACATTTTAGCAAATTGGCAACCTTCCCTTGTATTTGGGGTGATCCCAACTCTACGATCTATTTTTATTTTGATCATTTTCTAGTCAAAATAATTTTAACTTGGCCACTTTTGAGGTTGGACATAGTTTTTTCAATAGTAGGTGCCAAGATGCATAATAATAACTGGCATGAATTCTCTGCAAAAGCATTGAAAATACATAGTACTAGTTGTGTTAGTGATATTCCTTTGTCATTGCCAAGATGCACATGAAATGGCTAGATCGAGTGTTTCCATATGTTTAAATCTTTACCTGGTGCAATTAATACTGTCACTACACCAAGTGTCACCATATGTTCGTAGTTATGCTTGGTGCACTTAAGATTGTCTATTTGTAATCCTTGTGCGAAGAACTCACACTGGTCATCCTCTCACATTGCTACACTTCACTTCCTCCACATTTCCAATATTTATGCATCCCTGATTGTGACAAGCGATGTAATTTGAAATATATTTCCCTGATTTATCGTAAATTGATTTGCTTTGATTTAGGAGGAAATGTCACCCATCTAGAAGCACTGCAAAGCAAATGTGTTGCATATTTGTACAATGTTCGACAATTTTTCATTATCACTATTTCTATTTGAAAGGTAGTTGATATATGTGTAAAAGACATTTTGGTAGATTTTCATCCTTCCCTTGGACTTGGGGAAGTCACAACTCTACAATCTATTTATCTTTGGACAATTTTCTAGTAAAAAGGCATTATTATATGATGCACATCAAGAATATTTCACTCAACCATTTGATCCAGCAATACAACTGATAAGAGAGAACTAGTTTTCTTAAACACTACACCAATGCCAATGCGAATTTGAATGAAACCAAGTAGCTGCAATATTCATGGAGCACACACTATCAAACATGATGCCAAATGTAGAACTATGAATTTAAGTGCAGAAAGAGTAGATGTAGGTCAGTTCTCCACACAAGATTTGAATATAGACCAAGTGCTACATAGATAAAGTATTGACTCTATGCAACATACACCTATGTGGAAGTGTTGATGACATCACTCTATCAATTTCACAAGTTTCCATGCAATCAACTGTGTCAATTCCAGACCATAAGTGGCATGAATTCTCAGTGCAAGGGTTGAAAGTCTAGAATTCCAAACAAGGAATGATAATAGAGAAAAAATTCGATCAATCTATTTTGAATCCTTGTGCACCGCACACAACTATACTTAGTATACCTAAGATGATATGTTTTTAAGCCTTGTGTGGAGAATTCGCACAAGTGACCCTATCGCATTGCCACGCTTCTGCACGTTCGCCTTTCCAATAGTTTTTTATTTGTGATTGTGACAAGCAACATGATTTGCAAAATAGGTCATTGATTTATAATAAATTGATTTTCTCCGATTTAGGAGAAAACACCATGCATCTATAAGCAGTGCCAATAAAATTTGTTTCTTATCTGTAGACTTCTTGATTTTTTTTTATTATGTCTATTTCTATTTGAAATGTATTTGATATATGTGTAAAATACATTTTAGCAGATTGGCATCTTGCTCTTGGATTTGGGATAATCCCATGCCTGTGATCTATTTTCGTTTGGACAATCTATTATTCAAAACCCTTTTTACTTTCTCACTTTTGATGTTGGATGGAGGCTTTTCAATAGCCATATCTCCACCCTCTGCA
>JASDQU010228558.1:0-17151 GCA_032191745.1 Picea mariana | reverse complement strand
TGAGACGTATTTATCAATATTTAGTGAAATTAGGGGTATTCTTTAATATCTTATGAATGCAAGTGCTATGACTTAAGTTCACTGAGTGAAGGTCCTGTGGAGGAGACCATAGATAATATGTTCAAATCCGACCAAGTCCATTGGGGTTACCAATCACTATTATGTTTAGCTATTGGGTTGCCCTCCATCTCGATATTTCAAGAAAGAAGGGTGGATCCCACCTAGGTTTCCCTTGGGAATACACACACACACATATATGTATGTATGGATGGTTGTATATGTGTGTGTGTGTGTAGATACAAATATACATACATGCATGCAATTTATGTTTGATCTACCAATTTATATTAGGTGATGAAATCTATGGCATTGTGGAGGACTGGTCTTGTTGGAGGTGAAATCTTACCAATGATGATCTACATGATTGATGCAAGAGGCTTCATTAAATTTCTCTTAGGAAACAATCCAATTCCTAAGTGGGATCACAAGGGGCTTACCATCGACAATTACAGTGGCAAGATCTTTCACCTCTTGAACCCTAGTCACCCTTGGTCTGGTTGCATCAAGTTCCATAGAGTAACTATCAACATGACTCCAGAATTGAGGGTCTCATCAAGATGGAAGATCTGGGAAGCTCATTTTTAGGGAACTATAACATATAGACATTGACAAGTACTTCAACTAGCTCCAAAGTCTATTTTTAGCAGGAACCAATATGTGCTTCACTATTTTGTTGGCTATGGAGATCATACCAATATTTAGAAGAGGGTGAATAGGGTGAAGCTATAGACATGAAGGAATAGGCTCGATACATAGGGTTTTTTTAGTCTATGGTATTCTTTCTTTCGATGCAAGAGCCTTTTTAACTCATTAATGTTCAACTCTTAGTAACATGTTGAGGATCATGGCTGATTCATTAGAGATTTGGCAGACTATGTTATCACCCTTAGTCACAACCTTGATAATGGAACTAGTAGTTTTGAAATTGATTACATAACTTCTTATAGGATTGATAAAGATTCCATGGTGGAAAATATTGAGCACAAAGTTTTTAAAGAAAGGCCTACATGCTAGTATTAGACAAAACTATTTTAAGAGGTAGTGCTAAGTCATTGTATTCACAACTACTACATTACAATCATGCCTAACAAGTGTTTGGAGAAATGCATGCTCTCCAAGCATGCTTTCAAATCATGATCAAATTGCTCTCAAGGAAAACTTTGTTGTTGTGGTTGCATTATAAGTTTTTTGTTGTCGATATAAAATTAAAGTTGTAGCAAATGAAAATAATCATGGAAGATCAATAGAGGATTTTGTTTACAAGAAAACAACTTGAGGATCATGCTCTGATATATAACTACAACATATGCAAGGATTCAACTCTCTTCTTGGTTTTACACATGCATGGAGGCATAGAGGGTAAACAAGTTTCTTCATTCTCTAATATTTCCTTTAAAGATATGGTTAGAAACAAATCATCCACTCCATCTTCTTTGATCCCTACTATGCTTAGTGCATATATGATGGATAAAATAGAAGAGGTCCCTCTAGTGGAAATATCAACATTGGAGATCACAAATACGCATACAATTATAAATTTGAGGGTATCATATGTAGATTTAATGGGTACTAGCATGCTTATACGGATTTGTTCTGGTTGAGATATCTCTTTTCTCCAAAGGTTTATTTATTATTCCTTTTCTTATATAGTCCTCCAAAGGGTTCCACTTTGAAACAATGTGTCCTTTTGCAATGAAACATTGCACCCTTCATTTAATTAACACAAATGGTAACTTTTATTAATTGATTTTCGTACACCAATTTAGATAGCAATTTTCGTATGAATATTCTGGAGCGATGGAAACAAATTTTAACATTCTACGACATGGGTTTTTTGTAGAATATGCTCAGTTAGCCGATAAGCAGGAGATTTCCCCTAAAAGTGTGCAAGGGGGCTAGTACAAGCAGTTCTTTGAATACAACTTGCCTAGATTTTCCTTTCGTAGTCGGATGCCAGATTGACTTCAGTACATATTACCTTTTCGTGAATGTCTAAATCGACCTCCACATATCTCCTTTGTTGGTGATTATTTAAACTCAACTTCTAAATATTTTACTTGATGGTTATATTAAAATTGATTCCCTCTCAGCTGCTAGACACTAAATATTTGATGTGGTCTCACCCTTTTTCATATCTGTTTCCTCATTCGACCAACAAACATCTTTTTGGTCAACTCAACTAGGAGAAATTTCGACTTGAGTATTTCAATTCTAGTCAACCCATGTTTCTTCAACCTCGACCCAACTTGTATTTATGTTTGCTTTGACTTCGGCCTTTAGGTTAATTCTTTATTGGACTGAATCGACTTGGAAGAAAATCGACTTGAGAAATTTGACTTTGATCGTCTTGAATTTCTTTGGTTGACTTGTATTTCCCGATTCAATTTTCCTTCGACTTTGACCTTCAGTTGGTCGAATTGTCTTTGACTCGTCTTGAAATCGATCGATTTGTCTTCTCCAACTTCCATCAATCTATAGGCTTGCATTCAGTCGACTTATCTTTAACTCATCTTGTAGTCGATCTACTTCCAGATAGTCGACCTTATTGTTGTTTCAATCGACTTGACTTGTGACTCGATGGTGTCAATGTTTCCTCACCAAACATCCACCATTGACATTCTGTCTCATCTTTGGACTCTTCTTCAATTGATATTTTATGAATCACTTTAAATGAACCATGTCTTATTAACTTCTTTATTTTTGATTTGTATGGATCCATATTGGATTATCCATTTACCCTTTTATCTGGACAGTTTCTTGTTTTGTGCATGGATGTTAATGACACAATCTCAACCTTATACAATATAGGATGATTGTATCAAGCTCATACAATATATTAGTCAATATTATCTTTCTACTGATATTCAAGTCACCTTCATAACATTATCTCCAATATTAACAATGCTTCTCAAACCATTCAATCAATGATACTTCACCTATTTATCAAGGTTGAATGAAAAACAAATTGCCAACAATCCTCCCCTTTGTTATTGATGGAAACCTTAGTAAAACAATCTTAATTCCTTTGTGAAATGTATTCTGTATTTTGAGCCCTTTGATTTGACTTTGTTTTACTCTTTTTCTCTCCCCCTTTGATAACAATGAAAAAGGGAATATTTCTCTTCTCCCCCAGAGATGTGTTAGATTTTTCTTATTTACAAAGCATTATTGTTACTAGTTCTATTTTACTTCATTACCATTAACATATATATCATGTACCAAGCAGTAGCAACATAAACAAGAGACAAAAAAGAACATAAGAGATTTATCTATGGAAAACCCAACAACCTTTCTTAGATAGATTATGTTCACAAAGCAAGTTCAATCAATTAAACCCTAGCACAAGTACTAGCTTAACCAGAAATACTAACCCAGCTACAGCAACAACACTATACAAAAGTAGTGCACCTCCTCAAGGAATAGTGCACAAGAGAGAGATACCAAAAGACTAATCAATAATAAATTGTACAACTGCAGCTACTCTGTCACCTCCCCCAAACTTTTGCCTTGCTTCTATGTAGCCGGGAGAGTGTGAGTGAGTGAACAAATGAGCTAAGGAGCCTCCTTATTCATAGTCTTCCTATCCACTAGAATGGGTCGACTTCTTCTCTCGACATGTGTCTTTTCATTATTATTTTATTCTTCTAGGATGACTTCTCTTCTAGGGTATTTCAACATCTATCCAATGGATCTCTTGCTTTTGGGATCTTTTCTGCATCTCAGAAAAGTCATCTAGGAGGGAAATATCCTCTCACAGCTACCAAAACATCAACACTCAATCTTATTCAGGGAGGCATCTTTCAATATGTCTTCATCTGGTAGTCCACTTACTACTCTTCAATATGCTATCAGGCACACAGCTACTACAATGACTTCGGTATCTTGAATCATCAGGCACAGTTTCTGCAATCAATTGGTAGAACACATAGCTACAACGAGTGATATGGTAATCTCTATGAAAATTAACTAGTAGCACACAACTACTATAATTTCATCCAATAGATCACAACTGTTGCCAAGTAGTACACAACTATTGTCTAGTGACACACAGTCACTGCTAGTGGAACACATCCACTGTAGCAACACACAACTATTGTCCAGAGTAACACAGCCTCCGCCAGTGGAACACATCCACCAAAGTAGCACACAACTATTGTTCGAAGTCATGCAGCCTCCGCCAGTGGAACACATCCATCGTAGTAGCACACATCTACTGTCTGGAATCACACAGCCTTCGCCAATGGAACACATCCACCGTAGTAGCACACAACTACTTTCTAGAGTCACACAACCTCCTCCAATGGAACACATCCATGTAGTAACACGCAACTACTGTCCAAGGACACACAGTCTCCACTAGTGGTACACAATCACCGAAGTAGCACACAGCTATTATCCGGAGTCACACAGTCTCTGGCACATCCTTACGACTGCGTGTGTGATGTTTCTTCTCTTAGCAGGTCTGACAGTGCATTAACCCCTCAGTCACCTCACGTGATAGATCTAGGGAACCCTTGGCTAGAGGGGTTAGTCGACATGAGAAGAAACATCACACCTTCCTCTCAATGAGGGTGGACAATTGGAAACACTCAAAGCTTGTCCTTGAAGTACTCATACTTCACTCTTGACAAGGACTTGGTAAAAATGTTCGTTATCTGCTCGTCCATGGATATGTACTGGAGCTCCACAACTCTTCTCTCCACCATTTCCCAGATGTAATGATATTTGATCTCTATATTCTTATAAATTTCATGGAATATAGGGTTCTCGGTAAGCTTCACGCAACTTTTATTGTCACAACGTAACAAATTTGGCTCCAATTCTAGATATAATATCCCAGCTACAACATTCGGAGCCACGCTGCTTCACGACTTGCCACGCTTACTGAAATATACTCTTCTTTTGATGTATTGAATTCCACCAATGTCTTCTTCCTACTCAACCATGAGATCATGCCTGATCCTAGACTAAAACAACATCCAGAAGTACTCTTTTGATCCACTACACTCCCTGCCCAGTCAGAATCTGTATATCCCTGCAGCTTCACATCTCCACATGAGACATATCTCAATCCATATCCAACCGTACCATGAAGGTACCTCAATATATGCTTTGCTTCCATCCAATGTACCTATCTAGGTTCAACCATGTGTTGACTCAAGGTATTCACTGCAAAGCATATGTCTGGCCTGGTGTTAACCAGGTACATTCAAGGATCCAATCAACTTTTTATACATCATGGGATCCACCAAATATATATATTTTCCACTCAAGATAATTAGATATATCTTCATGGGTGTGGTCATGGACTTGCAGTCCATCATCCAGAATCTCTCTAAAATCTCAACAATATATTTTCCTTAGCTAGAAAAATATCATTTGATCTCTGCCACACTTCCAATCCCAAGAAGTAATGCATCAGATCTAGATCCTTCATCTCGGAATCTGAACCAAGCTCCCTCTTGCACCCAACTATGACATTCTCATCTCCTTCCATAAACAGGACATCCACATGTAGGATCAATGCGAAACCATAAAATAACTGTCTGATCTAGCATATCATGCCCTGGGTGCCTGCTTAGGCCCATACAAAGCCTTATTCAATCGGTATACATGAGACTCCTTCTCATCTATCTTGTGGTTTCTCTATGTATACTTCTTCTAGCTGTCGAAGAAAGTGTCTCATCATAATCTTCTCCCTCTTGCTAGGAGAATCCTTAGGCCACAAATAAAGCTTTGTACATCTCTATGCTGCCATCTGTAGCATTCTTGATCTTTTAGATCAACTTGGAAGTCACTACTGACTTCCCTTTTGGTCTTGGAACCACCTCTCACACATCATTCTTCATAATGTATTGATACTCCTCTATCATGGCATCCTTCCATTCCTGCTTCTCAGCAGCTTCTTTAATGGTGGAAGGCTCTGAATCAATGATGTTGCCCATCAATGCCACATAGTTGGAAAACATGCATGGTTTATGGAACTAAGGAAAAATCTGTATCCCAATCCTTCTGACTGGCTTCCTCCTTTGTCATTGCAGCAAGGTTTATCAAGATAGGGGAATCCTCCAAGGAGATCTCACATATCCTAGAAGCCTCTAAAGATTTGATCTAGCCTCCTCAACTCATGACACCCATTTGTTAGTCCTCAAAGAAGTCTCTCCTCCTATATGAATTTGAGAAGGAATAATTTATGAATGAAAGTCTCTAAGCCACTGACTCTCTCTGAGATAAAGCTCACTCTGAATCTACATGCTCCCAATGAAGCTTGACTCACTCTAAGTCTATATGATCTCTGGAGCCACCTGCTTCTGCTACATTTGTTGACTTCATCTAAAGTGTGGTATCCTATGGACTGTACTGGGAGGTTTCTCCTCCCTACTGGATCCTAAGGGTTGACTCCCTCTGAAATCTAGCTCCTTCTGAGATGCTACTTGGTGGGGCCACCTGCCTCACCACTGGGGGAGTCATCTTCTTCTTTTCATAGTATGGATTATCAATGCCATGCATATTTATCTCCTTTTCATTATGAAAGGTATCATGAGAACATCTTGGTTTTACTGCATCATTTCTAGGTAGGTCCCTTCTGGCACTACTGACTCTTATTGATGATTCAAAGAGTGATCAAATTAGTTGTACGGTCATATTTGGAGCCTTCTTCTCCTCACAATCAATCTCCATAAGAGATACTCTTCTTTGTCTTCTTCTTCACATGGGTGTGTACATTCATGTACATAGTTCTATGTCTCGGCTAGAGACTGTCTAAATAGTTTCCTCCTGCAACCATCATCATAGATCCTTCTCAGATATATCACTTGTGTCCTACCCAGAACAAGAGACAAGAAAAACATTTCCATGGTAACCTCCATGGAACGGTTAGTAATCAAGAACATCTCCTAGAGGAGATCAATTTCATCTTGCAGATAAGTATATCATCAATAATGAAAAATGAGAATTTTCTTAATGGTAGTCATACCGATAGTATTTAGGTGTACCTAAACATTTGATAGCAATAGAAAATAATAAAGGTGTAAATATGTTATCCTAGGTACAATACTTACTTAAGTAACAACAATATAAAATATCAAGCTTGATATGAAAACCTGGAGTCTGGCGTTGTTGTCCTTCTTGAGTTTCCTTTTATCGGTCATATGCATGGAAACACCATTGTCTAAAAGATAAATTCTTCATCCTTTGATTCCTTTGAGTGCTCTTCTACATCTGTTGCATGTGCATGGTGTTTCTTCTTTTCCTTTTCATTTCTATCTAGAAATTGAAAGTCATAGTGTCCCAACTTTTGGCAATTGCAGCATCTGATCTTTGATGCATCCTTCTTGTAACAAGGTCTCTTATACTTCTTCTCTTTTCTTTCTCTTCCCCACTTGGGAAGAAAGTGCTTGATTTTCATCCTCATTAGTCTTTTGTGTCTTGGATATCAGCCTAGATCCCTCATGAGTGCAATCTGACTATAACTTGTCAAACTTGGGAAATCTCCTTCTTGCGCAAATTACTTGGACAAATGGGTCCCAAGAGGGAGGGAATCCATTGAATGTGGTGGTCACAAGTTCAACGGCTTCTACTGGGTCTCCAATATCTACTAATTGATCCTTGATCTGTGATATCTCTGTAAAATAGTTGACCATTGTTTATGACTTGTTCATTGTCACATTTCTGAGTTGATGCCTTAAAGTAATATTTTGACTAGTATTCTTACTTTCATAAAGTCTGGTTAGGGCATAAAACATCTCCTTCGGTGTCTTCAGTTCTGATACATTGGGTATTGGGTGATCCTTCATTGAATCTATCCAGATCCTCTTGCCCTTGACCTCATTCTTCTTGAACTTCGGTTTTGCTTCTTCATCTTCAGGTTCTGAAAGATCTTTCATTATGTGATCTAATAGATCATTCTCTTCTAGAATGAGGAGAACTCTTTGCTTCTAGGATCTGAAGTAATCTTCTCCCTATCCTTAACTCTGATATTGGTTGACGTTTTTGTCGGTAGAAACCCTAGCACTAAAAAACCTATATTTTTCAAACTTCACCAAACTACACGCTAACGGTTTAAGGGGGTGCGCTAGGTTAGGGCACATTGCTCTGTGAAGGAATTATTTTGATTGTCCTTGGGATAGTTCTCAATGATATTGACAAAGTATTGTAGCTGCAAGGTGTTGCAAGGCATCGCTGTACCAATCTTCCTTCCAGTGGTTAAATTGTTCTGAAGGTAACCAACTCAGATACCATGTTAGATTTTTCTTATTTACAGATCACTAGTGTTACTAGTGTTCTTTTACTTCGTTACAATTAACATATATATCATTTACTTAGCAATAGAAACATAAACAAGAGACAAAAAATAACACAAGGGATTTATCCTCGGAAGACCCCAAATGGGGAAAAAACCCAACAACATTTCTTAGATAGATTTAATTCACAAAGAAATTCCAATCAGATAAACCCTAGAACAAGTGCTAGCTTAACCAGAAATACCACCCCAACTGCAACAACAACACCATACAAAGGTAGTGCACCTCCTCAAGGAGTAGCACACAAGAAAGAGATACCAAAAGACTGAGCAATAATAAATTGTGCAACTGCAACTACCACGTCTCCTCCTGCAAACTTGCTCTTTGCTTCTGTGTAGTTGGGAAAGTGTGAGTGAGTGAAAAAATGAGCTAAGGTGCCTCTGTATTTATAGTCTTCCTGACCACTAGATTGGGCTGAATTCTTCTCTGGACATGTGTCTTTTCATTATTATTTTATTCTTCTGGGATGAATTCTCTTCTAGGGTATTTCAACATCTATCCAATGGATCTCTTGCTTCTGGGATCTTCTCTGCATCTAAGAAAAGTCATCTAGGAGGGAAATATCCTCTCCCAGCTACCAAAACATCAACACTCTCTCTTATCTAGGGAGGAATCTTTCATGATGTCTTCATCTAGTAGTCCACTTACTACTCTTCAATATGCTATCAGGCACACAACTACTACAATGACTTTGATAGCTTGAATCATCAGGCACAATTTATGCGATCAAGCGGTAGAACACATAGCTACATCAAGTGATCTAGTAATCTCTATGACAATTAGCTAGTAGCACACAACTACTATAATTTCATCCAATAGATCACAACTGTTTCCACATAGTACACAACTACTATCCAATGACACGTAGTCACTTCTAGTGGAACACATCCACTGTAGTAGCACACAACTATTTTTCGGAGTCACACAACCTTTGCCAATGGAACACATCCATCGAAGTAGCACACAACTACTGTCCGGAGTCACACAGTCTCCTCCAGTGGAACACATATACCTTAGTAGCACACATCTACTGTCCAGAATCACACATCCTTCACCAATGGAGCACATCCACCGTAGTAGCACACAACTACTGTCTAGAGTCACACAACCTCCTCCAATGGAACACATCCACCGTAGTAGCACGTAGCTACTGTCCAAAGACACACAATCTCTGCTAGTGGTACACAACCACCGAAGAAGCACACATGTATTGTCCGGAGTCACACAGTCTCTACCATAGCCTTACAACTACATGTGTGATGTTTGTTCTCTTAGCAGCTTCGACAGTGCATTACCCCCTCGGTCACCTCACGTGATTGATCTAGGGAACCCTTGGCTAGAGGGGTTAGTTGGCATGAGAAGAAACATCACACCTTCCTCTCAATGAGGGTGGACATTCGGAAACCCTCCAAGCTTGTCCCTAAAGTACTCATACTTCACTCTTGACAAGGGCTTGGTCAGAATGTTCGTTATCTGTTCGTTCGTGGATATGTACTGAGCTCCACAACTCTACTCTCCACCATGTCCCAGATGTAATGATATTTGATCTCTATATTCTTATAACTTTCATGAAATATAGGGTTCCCAGTAAGCTTCACGCAACTTTGATTGTCACAATGTAAGAAAGTTGTCTCCAATTCTAGATCAAGTATCCTAGCTAACAACTTTCAGAGCCACACTACTTCATGGCTTGCCACGCTTTCTGAAATATACTCTGCTTTTGATGTATTGAATTCCATCGATGTCTTCTTTCTGCTCAACCATGAGATCATGCCCGATCCCATACTCAAACAACATCTAGAAGTACTCTTTTGATCCACTACACTCCCTGCCCAATCATAATCTATATATCCATGCAGCTTCGCATCTCCACTTGAGACATATCTCAATCCATATGCAACCGTACCATGAAGGCACCTCAACATATGCTTTGCTTCCATCCAATGTACCTATCTAGGTTCAACCATGTGTTGACTCAAGGTATTCATTGCAAGGAATATGTCTTGGATGGTGTTAACTAGGTACATCAAGGATCCAATCAACTTTTTGTACATCATGGGATCCACCAAATATGAATATTTTCCACTCAAGATCTTTAGATATATATTCATGGGTGTGGTCATGGACTTGCAGTCCATCATCCAGAATCTCTCTAGAATCTCAACAATATATTTTTCTTAACTAAGAAAAATATCATTTGATCTCTGCCACACTTCCAATCCCAAGAAGTAATTCATCAGACCTAGATCCTTCATCTCGAACTTTGAAGCAAGCTCCCTCTTGCAACCAAATACGAGATGCTCATCTCCTGTCATAAATAGGTCATCGACATGTAGGATGAATGGGAAACCATAAAATAACTATCTGATCTAGCATATCATGCCCTGGGTGCCTTCTTAGGCCCGTACAAATCCTTATTCAATATGTATACATGAGACTCCTTCTCATATATCTTGTGGTTTCTCTATGTACACTTCTTCTGGCTGCCGAAGAAAGTGTCTCATCATAATATTCTACCTCTTGTTGGGATAATCCTCGGGCCACAAATAAAGATTTATACACCTCTATGTTGCCATCTGTAGCATGCTTGATCTTTTAGATCAACTTGGAAGTCACTACTAACTTCACTTCTGGTCTCGGAACCACCTCTCACAAAACATTCTTCATGATGGATTGATACTCCTCCATCATGGCATCCTTCCATTCCTGCTTCTCAAAAACTTCTTTAATGGTTGAAGGCTATGAATCAATGATGTTTCTTATCAATGCCACATAGTTGAAAAACATGTGTGGCTTATGGAACTGAGGAAAAATCGGTATCCTAGCCCTTCTGAATGGCTTCCTCCTCTGTCATTGCAGCAAGGTTTATTGAGATAGAGGAATCCTCCTAGGAGATCTCACATATCCTATAAGTCTCTGAATATTTGATCTAGCCTCCTCAACTCAGGACACCCATTTGTTAGTCTTGGAAGAAGTCTCTCCTCCTATCTGAATCTGAGAAGGAATAATTTATGAATGAAATTCTCTAAGCCACTGACTCTCTCTGAGATTAGGCTCACTCTGAATCAGCATGCTCCCTATGAATCTTGAATCCACTTGAGTCTATATGATATCTTGAATCCTCCCATGAGATCTCACTTATCCTAGAAGTCTCTGAAGATTTGATCTAGCCTCCTCAACTCATGACACCCATTTGTTAGTCTTGGAAGAAGTCTCTCCTCCTATCTAAATCTGAGAAGGAATAATTTATGAATGAAAGTCTCTAAGCCACTGACTGTCTCTGAGAATAGGCTCACTCTGAATCTGCGTGATCCCTATGAAGCTTGAATCCTTCTAATTCTATATGAACTCTAGAGCCACTTGCTTTTGTTGCATTTGTTGACTTCATCTGAAGTGTGGCCTCCTATGGACTATACTAGGAGGTTGCTCCTCCCTACTATATCCTAAGGGTTGACTCCCTCTGAAATCTAGCTCCTTTTGAGATGCTACTTGGTGGGGACGCCTGCCTCACCACTGGTGGAGTCATCTCCTTATTTTCATAGTATGGGTTATCAATGCCATGCATATTTATCTCCTTTGCATTATGCAAGGTATCATGAGAACATGTTGGTTTTACTATATCGTTTCTAGGTAGGTCCTTTTTGTCACTACTGACTCTTCTTGATGATCCGAAGAGTGGAAAAATTAGTTGTACGGTCATATTTGGAGCCTTCTTCTCCTCACAGTCAATCTCCATAAGAGATACTCTTCTTTGTCTTCTTCTTCACATGGGTGTGTACATTCATGTACACAGTTTTATGTCTTGGCTAGAGATTGTCTAAATAGTTGCCTCCTACAACCGTCATTATAGCACCTTCTCAGAGCTATCACCTGTGTCCTACCCAAAACAAGAAACAAGAACAACATTTCCATGGTAACCTCCATGGAACGGTTAGTAATCAAGAACATCTCCTAGAGGAGATCAATTTCATCTTGCAGATAAGCATATCATCAATAATGAACAATGAGCATTAGTATATCATCAATAATGAACAATAAGCATTTTCTTAATGGTAGTTGTACCGATAGTATTTAGGTGTACCTAAACATTTGATAGAAATAGAAAATAATAAAGATGTAAAGATGTTATCCTAGGTACAATACTTACTTAAGCAACAACAATATAAAATATCAACTAATATAAAAACTCGGAGTCTTGCGTTGTTGTCCTTATTGAGTTTCCTTCTATCGTTCATATGCATGGAAACACCATTGTCTAAAAGATAAATTCTTCATCCTTTGATTCCTTTGAGTGCTCTTCTACATCTGTTGCATGTGCATGGTGTTTCTTCTTTTCCTTTTCATTTCTATCTAGACATTGAAAGGCATAGTGTCCCAACTTCTAACAATTGTAGCATCTGATCTTTGATGCATCCTTCTTGTAACAAGGTCTCTTAGACTTCTTCGGTTTTACTTCTTCTCTTTTCTTTCTCTTCCTCACTTCGGAAGCAAGTGCTTGATTTTCATCCTCATTAGTCTTTTCTGTCTTGGATATCAGCCTGGATTCCTCTTGAGTGAAATCTGACCATAACTTGTCAAACTTGGAAAATCTCCTTCTTGCACAAATTACTTGGACAAATGTGTCCCATGAGGGAGGGAATCCATTGAGTGTGGTGGTCACAAGTTCAATGTATTCTATTGGGTCTCTAATAGATTCTAATTGATCCTTGATATGTGATATCTTCGTAAAATAGTTGACCATTGTTTATGACTTGTTCATTGTCACATTTCTGAGTTGATGGCTTAAAGTAAGATTTCGACTAGTATTCTTACTTTCATAAAGTCTGGTTAGGGCATCAAACATCTCCTTTGGTGTCTTCAGTCCTGATACATTGGGTATTGGGTGATCCTTGATTGAATCTATCCATATCCTCTTGACCTTGACCTCATTCTTCTTGAACTTTGCTTTTGCTTCTTCATCTTCAGGTTCTGGAAGATCTTTCATTATGTGATCTATTAGATAATTCTCTTCTAGAATGAGGAGAACTCTATGCTTCTAGGATCTGAAGTAATCTTCTTCATCCAATCTATCCTCAAATCTCATATTGGTTGACATTTTTGTCGGTAGAAACCCTAGCACTAAAAAACCTATATTTTTCAGAATTCACTAAACTACATGCTAAGGGTTTCAGGGGGTGCGCTAGGTTAGGGCACACTGCTCTATGAATGAATTATTCTGATTTTCCTTGGGATAGTGCTCAATGGTATTGGCAAAGTATTACAGCTGCAAGGTGCTGCAAGGTGTCATTGTACCGATCTTCCTTCTAGTGGTTAAATTGTTCTGAAGGTAACCAACTCTAATACCATGTTATATTTTTCTTATTTACAGATCATTAGTGTTACTAGTGTTCTTTTACTTCATTACCATTAACATATATATCATTTACTTAGCAATAGAAACATAAACAAGAGACAGAAAATAACACAAGGGATTTATTCTGGGAAAACCCCAAATGGGGGAAAAACCCAAAAACCTTTCTTAGATAGATTTAATTTACAAAGAAAGTCCAATTACATAAACCCTAGCACAAGTTCTAGCTTAACCAGGAATACCACCCTAGCTATAGCAGCAACACCATACAAAGGTAGTGAACCTCCTCAAAGAGTAGCACACAAGAGAGAGATACCAAAAGACTGAGCAATAATAAATTGTGCAACTATAGCTACTACGTCACCTCCTCCAACTTGTGCCTTGCTTCTGTGTAGTTGGGAGAGTGTGAGAGTGAAAAAATGAGCTAAGGCACCTCCTTATTTATAGTCTTCATGACCACTAGATCGAGATGACTCTTCTCTGGACATGTGTATTTTTATTAGTATTTTATTCTTTTGGGATTACTTCTCTTATAGGGTATTTCAACATCTATCCAATGGATCTCTTTCTACCAAAATATTCTCCACATCTAAGAAAGGTCATCTAGGAGGTAAATATCCTCCTGCAGCTACCAAAACATCAACAAGATTATGCTCCCCCTGTCTTTGTCCCATTTATTTTGGACTTTGTTTTTATTGTTTATCTCTCCTCTTTTGACATCAATGACAACGAAAATAAAACTTTTATTGCTTTTCTCCCCCTATGAATGTGTCAGTTGTTATCTCAATCTCTTGGGATTTTTTTGTTCAAATAGGGTTTTACTGTCTTCTCCTTTGTCATAATGGACAAGGATGTGAATCTTACTGATCTTCTTGGTCTATTTATTCTTCTTCTTGATATTCTTTAGTTCTTTGATTCCAAGAGATCTTTATTTTTCTTTGATATCATTAATAACTTTGTTCTGTTCATACTCTGTATTTATATATTTTGAACTCTTTTTTTTGCTTTCTTCTTTAGATATTATTTGTTTTATTCATCACACTGTTCTATAGATTAATTTTCTTTTAAGAGTTCATCATCATCACCATTGTTTTGTGCACCATAATTTTCTTCATCTTCTTCTTTATAAATACTTCTTCCTTAAGCTTGTTCCTCTTCATATGAAAAGATTTGAATTTCACATTCCTTATTAGGAGTTTCATTCATCAATTTATTGTTATCAATTTCTTGATTTTTAGGTGCAATATCTTCATCATCTTTCTTTCTTTCTGCTTCAGATTTTCTTCTCCATATATTTTCATAAGGTAGTCAGTTTGATGAACTTTTCTTTCCTACATTTGTCCTTTGAGATTTATCCTCTCTTCGTTTCTTCCAAAGTTCATTAGATTTTCTTCCTAACTTGTATGGATTATTTTTCATGGGTTGTCTTCTTGATGTTCTGTAGTCTTGGGTTTTGTGCCCAAACTTATCACAATTTTAGCATCTCATGGTATGACAAAACTTTGTTGCCTGCCCAACATAATTTCATCTCCAACATCTCATTAAGTTATTGGACCTTCCTGAATTTTTATTTTTGGGACTCTTGCATTCCAATGCTTTGTGACCAAAGTTTTTACAATTAAAAAAATAACCATTGAAGGTGTTTCCATACCCGAGTCTGTTGTGATATGAGAAGTTTGTCTTTTGATATGCTTCTTTTTTTTTACTTTAATAGCTTCCTCCTTTAACAAAGTTCATGGTTTGTATTTGGTTTGTGATTTCATTTTTTTCCCTTTTGAGGAGGATAATCCTTTCTTATGTTTGTGAATGGTGTTCCACTTGCCACCTTATTCTTTCTTATTGTACCCAAGACTAGGTTTGTCATCGGTTGGTCTTCAACTATTCCAGATCTTATCCAGGATGGATGAGTTGTTCTGGAATTTGACAATTGTTTTTGTCTTTTCATTCTTATATCTGAGGTTGATAACTTCCAATTGCAACATGTGACATGTTTCTTCCTTTTTAGTCAACTGAATCTTAAAGTCTTCTTTTATTTTCTTATCTTCTTTAAGTTGAGTCTTTAGACTAATGACTATTTCTTCTATCTCATCCAAGAGTTCTTTTCATTTATTGGTTTTGTCATATGTATTCAACTCTTATATTTATTTTGTTAGATCAACAACTCTAGTCTTCAATCTTTTGATTTCTTCCTTGTTTTCTAGATGAATCCGTTTGAGGTTGATGACTTCCAACTCCATCATGTGGCACGATTCTTCCTTTTTAGTCAATTGTCTCTTCATGGTTTCTTCACTTTCCTTAGCTTCTTCAAGCTGAGTCTTTAGACCGTTGACCATTTCTTTTGTTTCTTCTAGTTCTTCTGCGCATTTATTGAGTTTTTCACATGCCGTCATATCGTTCATTTCTTTTGTTAGATCAACAACTTCAGTATGAATCAATTCCTTGATGGAGTTTTCTTCTTCATTGATGACTAGGGATTGCATCAATTCCTTGTTTGAGTTGTCTTCTTCTTTGATGACTGGGGATTGCATCAATTCCTTGTTTGAGTTGTCTTATTTATTGATGGTTGGGGATTGCATCAATTCCTTGATGGTATTGTCTTCTTTTTCTATGTTTTTTACTTTACTCTGATAAGAACTCTCTAGCTGGAGACATAATAATTTAGCAGAGGTGCAGTGTCCCATATTTTCTTTGATTCAGTTTGACAGTCCATTTTGGATTTCTTTTAATGCCATTGAATTGTTTCTCTTTGCTTCTTTTACAGTTTTGGATTTTTTTTGTTGAGGTAGTTAAGTACCAAGGCTTACTTACTACTGAGTCCAAACTATAGATCCTCTTGACTTCAGATATATTTTCATTCTTTCCCTCCATGAGGAGTACTCTGTTCCAATAAATAAGGGAGCTTTATTTGTGGTGAGAGCCATTTGTCCATCCATTTCTTCATAATCTACCTTCCAATGTTTAAACTATGATGAAGGCACTTGCTTTGATACCAATTGTTGAAACACACACTGACACTAAGAGGGGGGGTGAATGAGTGTCTGGAAATTTTGGCTACTTTTCACACTTTCATAGATTAATTAAATTAACTGAATAAGATATATGTAGTTCAATTAATTATTCATAAACATGTATAACACAAACTGTATGAAGTAGATAAAATATCATTCTTTTATTTATTTAACTTGAATGAATACAAATAAAATCAATCCTTGGATATGTTCAACTTCAACTGAATATGAGAGATCCACCTCTCTGATGCAATACCCATCTTGTAGTTCTCGGATCCAACTGAGAAATGAGGAATCCAACCCTCATAACAAGACCTGACTTGTTGATCTCAGATCCAATTAAGATGTGAGGAATCCAATCCTCATAACAAGACTCATCTTGTAAACAAGCACCAACTTGATAGAATGAACTTCATTCAATCCATTATAT